>CACRXK020000041.1:4426-76321 GCA_902702795.2 Paramuricea clavata
GGGGGGTACTGCCCAAAAGGGTCTCTTGTGTACATGTATATGATCAAAATCAACGATTTTATGTGGTTCACGAGCCGAACGAAAATTTTTGAAAATAAGGGGTCTCTATAACGTCGGAAATGGCCTTTACAGAGTCTCTACTACTGCAAAAAGGGCACCTCGTGTGTTGTAACCCAATATCGCTCAGTTTTATTTAACATCTCCTAGATCTGAAATATTTTTCCCCTTGCTAACGGGAAATTTATAAATCGCCCGCTCGACTGCAATATTGTGGTCGACAGGGAGGAGGGGGAAGACACAACGAAATAATTTTTAGAATGTTATAATTTGATATAGCTTCTATATATATATAGCATATCTATATATAGCATATTTCCCCCAATATTGAGGGAATTTCTCCTTAGTCGACTAACGACCAGTATAAAAGCACTTACGACTTAGTATCTAATATTAATTACTGCAGGGTGTATAAAAACGATATTACAATTTTAGCATGTTTGCTCGCGTTAAGGATAGTGTTTTTTACACAATTTGATTGGTTGCTCAGTTCCGGATATCCAATTATTTGTAAAATAGAGCCTGATACTCAAGTTACGGATATATGCTTGCACTATTCACCTCCAGACAAAAACAAAATGGCTTCCCGTTTCATTCCGATTACAGACGAGCAAATGTTTGTACTAACCGAAGCTGCAGTTTCACCAAACGCATAGAATCTAAGCCAGAAAGTTTTTTTTAACAATGTGTAGAGGTATTCTTTAAAGCTGTTGCTAATGAATAGAATTACTAGAAGCTTTAAATAAATACATTGTTTTGTTTACAACTAGCCTATTATGGAAGCTTGGAGCTGCAATAAAAATTGTTTTACAAAGATTTTCGTAGCTTTTTGGTCGTTTTAATTTTTGTTTTGTTATGGTCATTTTTGCTTTGCTATGGTATATGCTAAAACAGTGTCGGTGAATAGTGGAAGGATATTCACCTCAACAATTCGCGTTGTGGTGAATATCCTGGCACTATTCACCTCCACTTTGGTGAATAATTGTTAAATATTATACCTCAAATTCAAATTGTCCAATAAAAAAACACCATTTGTACCACGCGACAATGTGATTTTTTACGGTATTTCACTCAAATTCATGATTTCGCAATGCAGCGTGAGATACTATAATATCCCACGGTAGATCCACCGTGGGATATTATAGTATCTCACGCTCACGTGTGACGCGTGGACGCCACTCTCTGAAACAATATATGCGTTCGCGAGCTGTTGTTTGTAATTTCGTACAGAAAATTTATTAAGTTAACCAACGATTTCCAAGACGTATGTTACCTCAATGATCCAAAGGATACATGCTCAAATATTTTAAAGAGAAAACGTCAAAAACTCAGTATACATAGGAAATTAAAAATTATATTCGCCTCAAGTTTTCCGTAAAGTTTATTCTGAACTTGGCGGGTTCTTTAACTTTCGGTATAATATATCATTTTTAGACCCTCCGCTCGCGGGATTAGGCGGAATATTACTCTCAGTGATGATATCTTCTTCGGGGCAAAACCCCTCGGAAAATATCATCACTTCAGGTAATATTCCGCTGAATTCCCCTCGCTCCGCGTCTATAAATGATAATTATTTAAACTTTGACCTAAACGCAAACTATAATGTTCAATAAATTTTTTCTAGACATGATCTAGTTTCATGGTTTTCTAGACAGACCCTGTGCTGATTTGGTTTTGAAAGTAGAACTGCAGCTCTAGATTGTGTTTTTTGGCAATCGATTATTCTTAACGATAATCGAATCAACAAAACAGTCATGCTATGACAATTGGACAACTTTCTTTCGTGATTGAAAAATTACGAGGAGATGGTATTGTAGTTGTAGATGTGATCAATTGACCAACGCACGCGACTTGTTCTTTTTATATTTCTGCTACCACTAGTGCTCCAATTGACTGTATAATAAAAACTTTGAAACATGCCCCATTATTGTAAGCGACCTTAACCACTGCGGAGTGCGGATGTGACTACTATTCATGTATCCATACGACTAATCGACTTTATTGGATTGGTGATGACGATGATTAATAATCGATTAGAACCGAAGGGACAGCTCTAGTGAAAACACAAGGCCAATAGGTTCATTTGTCTTAAACTCATAATAACTTGAAATACATGCATGCAGCAACCCCTCGCCTATATTTTCCAAACATTGAATTAACATGAAGTATTCAGAAATGGCCAACACTGAACCCAGGCTCGTGTTCAAGGGTTGCCATGACAGCGCGATAGTTTTCAATTTTTAAAATATTTTTTTACCTTTAAATTAACTATACAATAATGAATTTCCGAACTATATACTGTAGTTACTTTATATACGGTAGAATATTCGGTTAGTATGTCTATATATCAGTTTTACAAATATAGCACTAGTTCAAAATGTAAACAAATCCTTTGTTTACATTACGGACTTCACATGGTCTTTTACTAAAACATACTATTATGTTTAAATTTTAAGGTAATTTTCGTTCCGTATTAAAATCTATTTGTTTTCCTTTATATTTTAAGTTTTTCCTTAAATTAAACAGGGTGATGTAGGAAACTTGCAGCTTCGTTGGAAAGGATGAAAAAGGAAACCAGTTCATATTTTACTTTTGGGCAAAAAGTTTATAAAGCAACAAAATTCATAAACATTAATTCAAAATATTCAAAACAAACTTGCCCTATATTTCACGATTTCCACTAGTAAAAAAATTCTTTTCAATTCTTCAAACAAAATTTGTTTTCAAGCTCTTGTATATGAAACAATTTTCCAAGTAATTGTCTTTCAAAATTGAATTCTTGCTTATCCCACTCCTGGCAATCATATATTTGAGATCAGTGAGGAGGTCCACGCATACACCATGAAACCACTTTGGACTTCGCTAATGTGTAAGTAGCCGGGCGGAATTAGTACCCTGGCACGGCGCTCCGAGCCGTTGGTTAGGGGACAACATCTGGAGGGCATGAAAATATAAATGCTGTGCTTTGTCTTACTTTTTTTGAATATCGAACAAGATACCCTACAATTATAATTAGTCGGTATACTCAACTTGGCGTGTGGAATTGTGGAGTTGCAAATTATATTTTTATATATCACCGGTTGCAATTTTCTAAACGCAACGGAAACTCCTCTCGTGCATCTCCCTAAGGCATTTATCAAGGCATTTTTTTATCCAATTTACCATGCACGCGAAATCTGGAGGCAATGTGACCAGCTCCGACCAGGATTCTTATATAAAGGGCGTCTAAATAAGCAATTTTGACTTAACAGATTCCTAAAATCTAAGTTCTTATACGCGGGGTCTTACTGTACGTATTATTGGTTATATTTTTGGTTTGTTTTTTAAGCGTCTGTCTTAAACAGCGCACAAAGCATGGAATCTCTTACAGAAGAAGATACTCCATTAATCAAGAAGGAAGAAAAATTAACGGGTAGGGGGAAACGCTTTACACATTTATAACAATTAGTACAAGTTTATTGTTAAAAATACGAGAAAAATTCTACTTTTAAAAAATTATTCCTAAATCAGCTTTTTTAACAACCTTCAAACACTCATTAATAATTCACAAGCTTACAAATCATGTCAACCATAATATGTCACGTGCAGTGGCTTTAAACCTGATAAAACACTCCTAATTAGTATTCTTTATATAAAGACTACTAATAAGGCAGTATCTATTGTTGTCGTGTCCCCATTAGTATTTTTTATATAAAGAATACTAATAAGGCGGTATATCTATTGAATTTGTAGTCGTGTTTGAAGCCGTTTAATAAACTCGCAGGTCGTGTTTTATTAGCTAGGTCTAAAGCCACTCGCACTGCGCGCTCGTGTCTTTAAACCTAATAAAACACTCCTGCTCGTTTATTGAACAGTACTTAATTGCTTTTTGAAACATATAGTTTTCATCTTAGTTTTGGAATACGACCAATTGGTTGTTTGTTGTGGAAACACCATTGAGCTATCCCATGCATGTACTGATGTCGACTTAGACTGACTTTGGTTAATAGATGATCGTGGTCACTGCTACCAAAACAATATATTATAAATTATACAAAACGATATAAATTATGATTTATAATTTACTTTTCATTGTTTTATTTAATGACATATTAAATTAAAACAATATATTTAAGTTTCTATGCGTCTTATGCGTTTCTAAGAAGGGCAGTTTATACCGGTGCTGTTTTCCTAATATTAATTCCATCAAGGGAAGTCAGTGCCGTAGCTAGCATTTATAGTTGGGGGGTGTAGGCCAAAAATTTCCGAATGACGAAGAAAATTTCCGAACATTCGCAAATTCTTGGCGACCTCCCCCTCCGACGCCAAAAAAATTTCGGTCAGTGTACCATTTTAAGGGTCAAAAATATTTTCCGGACATACCAAAAGTCAGATATTAGCTAAAAATTGCCTGAATCTCATGATTTTCGTACAAAAACCATATACTATTATTGCCGTAATTTTCCAAATGGCCATCCCATTTTCCGAATATGTCAAAAGGTGGGGGGGGGGGGGGGTTAACCACCCCCCCCCAATACTCCCCTAGCTACGGTCCTGAGCGAAGTGCAAGAAACCAGATAATTGAAGTCAACTTTATACCGGTGTTACTGTCTGTGTGTATATATGTGTAATTTTCTATAGGTCAAATGTTGAAAGATATTGGTACCTCGACCAAATCAAGAAGTCCTTCTCCGCCAAAGAAGATAATATATTCTAAAGATCGAAGTTCCCTGCAACTTATACATGGTGCAGGTAAATATAATTAATATATTTGCTTTTTAAGTTTTGAGTGTGTTACATTATGTTATTGGCATTTCTCTTTTCCTTAGGAATATACAGAGATTTCTTCACACTCAAGAAGGGCTAACGTATGGTATTTTCGCACTCGCGTTAATTTGTTTTCACAAAGAGAACGAGGGAATGCAATAAGCGAGTCAGTTTTGCAAAAACAAATTTAACGAGTGTTAAAAATACCATGCAAAAGCACTTCCCAGTTCCCATCAACAAATTTATGTATACTATAGATATTGAGATCTTTCTTCCACTGAAATAAGTGTTAGTCTTCATCAAGATGTTTTAGAGTACAGCTGGTTTATATGCATGCATTTATTGAATGACAAATATGCATAGCTAGCGAAGGATTTCTAGTTAAGGAGGGCCGTAGCCTGCGAACAGGCTCACTGCGAGAAAGGTGAGTCTGCACGGAACCATGCGTTTTATTCAATCATCCCCTTTTCGCATCTGCTAAACGCTAACCAATCAGCGTCGACTGCGATAAATAAACTGTCGACTGTCAAATTGACGCAAGGCGTGTACATTGTGCAACATGAACAATAATGCAAAGCATTAGCGGGGCGCACAATATATTACTCGGAAAAATATAGAATTCTTCAAATATTAAATAGATATCAATACACATACAAATATAAAGCCGAATAAAATACTACCATTGGTTTTGAATGTACAGTAATACTTGTACTATGTGCGACTGAAAGAACAATGTTCTGAATATTTTGAAGCTATTACTAAAATACGGTCACAGAGGAGGTTGGACAGCAGGCCGCAAAGCATCATGGGTATTGAGCGCCTAATTCCACGCGTGACTTTCATTGACTGTTGACTGTCGGGGAGTGAACATCTCTCTGACTACAAAACCAATATGGAAGCTTTCGAACGACAAGAATGTCAGGCTGCGATATTTTGTGAAAATAGCATGTTGCGATCATCATTATGACTTGTGTTTTACTATATCAAGTTTACCTTTTTTTAAATTGCATGGGACGTGCTGTAATTTTAGCTTTATAAAGACTATAAATAATACGTCTGAGAAAAGGAATTGTGTTTAATTTAATATATTCCCAATAGCGAGGCTCTTCTTTGAAGTTCTTTCTAAGTTGGATGGCGTTAAATCTCCGTGTATCATGAACGTGAAAACAAGCGCAGTATTTAATAAGGTTGGTATACTACAATGCATTACAGTTATCGTGTTATTTTATAGTCAAATTTCCGCTTTGTTGTTTTTATTCTTGTACTTTTTGTGTTTATGATGCCTCTAGTTTGACCCTATTAGTATTGTGTGTGTATATGTACTGTGTCACTGTGATACATATGTACACGTTTTGAGTTAATTAAACGAATGCCTGTTTGTATGGATAGATTTTTACATATATGTGCATACAGTATAGTTATATTTTTCAATTTTCATCTGTAAAATAATATTTGTGTATTGTTCTAATATTACTGTAAATAGTGACACACTTTTGCATTAGATTGCTAATTTTAGAGATTACAGTGTATGTATAAAATAATAAAATTTCTTGTTATGATTTTGTAGAAAGAGATCTACTTGAGTGGTTCAGTGGTTGGCTGGTCTTGAACCTGGTCAGGATGGATATGGTAATGAGGTGATAGGGCAGAAAGTGGTGACCAGTTAAGTGATCAGGATGAAAGTGACGAGGACGAAATCACCCATGCTGTGCCATTCAAGTGCATTGGTGCTGTTCATGAGAAACATTACCAACATCATTTGTAACAGGCATGCCTTGCTATTCATGGACAAGATAAACCAGTGAATGTAAGAATACGGCCAAAGCCATTTAATCCAATGGACCCAAGTGCAATAGCAATTGATGTAGACTATGGAACTGGATGGACATATGTGATGTTGGCTATATTATTTGCACCCACAAATTGCTGCATGAGATATCTTAGAGGTCTATGTTCAGCATATAAAGTATAGGGTTGACTTTTTTAAAATAGGATTTTATCCAAAATTTTTCATAAAGCGATGTGGTGAGTGGGAGACTCAAGTGGTAAGGAGGGGCATGAGTGTATGTCGACAGATGTTTGTGAAATAATAGTAACTGCCTAGGTTTAGCAAGTTATAGAAATGTTATTTAAATTGGCTAACTTTTTAGATTTTTCCAGCATTTTTACCTTTCATTTTATTGCCAAACAAAAATCATTTAATATAAGTAGGTGTTTATCTATAACAAAACAATATCTGTCATGTGCAACTCCCTCAAAATAGCAATATTGCTTTTTTATTGTGGCATAAATTTATTACTAGGACACCAATATGGTTCTCATTACCTATATCTAAACTTAAAAAAACATGTGCTATCAATAAATGCATCTACCTATTTCTTGACTGAATAGAATTTATTTTGTCAAGCCATGTAATTAATTTTGAAATTGCTGTGACTTTATGTAACCCTTCTGCAAGAATTGAGCCTAAACCCTAAAGTACCAACCCATCCCCAACAATAAAATTACATCTTGCTGTCAATTTCAATTTGTCTTTGAAATCTGACCACCAATGTTTATTTGGAATGTATGTTGTAAAGTTCGACTGCAGTTAATTTTAAAGTTGGTTCTGTGAAAATCGGGCTGAGTTGAATTTAAATGGTTCTTATTTCTAGTCAAAATATGGGTCTCTATTTACTTGTTTCTATATACACCTGTTGACTCTGGATGGTCTTCAGAAGTATCAATGCTTCCTCCATTATAAATGCTTCCTCCTTTAACTTAATAATAGTGTTCATGCATACTAAAAAACCAAACATGGTGAAGTAGATAATGTAAACAGCAGCTGACAACTTTTGAGGTATTCAAGAAATATCACAAAGCTTGCAAGTTGCTGTTTAATAAAGAAAACAATTTCTTAGGTCATCCATGGCCATCTAGTTAAAAAGTGGCTGACATCTAATTTCAAGAGTGGCTGGTGCAAAATGTACACTACTATAACAAACATAATTCAATTATTTATTAATATCAATAAATTTGAACAAATATACTCAAGCATTAATTAAATATGATACAGTACATGTATGCAGGGATGGATCCAGCATGATCTGGTGGGGGGGGGGGGGTGCTCTGGTGCCGACTGCCGAATTGTGTCGGTCATGTGTGCCGCCCACCCATCAACTGCTGTATTTGAATTGTAATTGTTGTTCACAGTTCACTTATCATCATGTTATTACTCAAATTATTGTATCTTATTTTGTCTTTTTTGCTTTATCATAAAAAATAGCACCCCCGTGCACCCCCTCTGGCTAGGGGGTGCAACCCCCCCCAAGTAAATCCATCCCTGCATGTATGTGCACTTTCTATATTGTGCTCAGGTATTTGGTGGAGCATGTTGTTGGCCACGTTGAGGGATCACAGCTCAATTTGTATTCACCAACAACTTTCAGGAAGACATCATAAAGGACAAGAGATACTATAATCTATACTAGTAATCCATGCTAAAATGTCTTCATTCTTCAACATCGTCAGTTGGCCCTGCCCTTGCAGGATGTTCAGGAATAAGCCCTTTTCAATTCTATATCGACATCTGAACTGCTGTAATTAAAAAGGAACATAGAATTTTTCACTGAGAGAAAATCTGATCACTTTATAATGTGCTGTTCTTTTAAAATCGTCTCTACCACCAGACAATTTCACTTGTCAAGGAGATGGGCATGCAGGCTAGTAATACCAGCCCAGATATAAAATCTGCAAAAACAGGCAAATAACTCCTAAGTCTTCTAAATAGTCCTTCAAAAGTAATTTAACACTTACTGTAAAGAAAAGTGATCCTAATATTGGGGGACTTTCACAATTCATTGTCAAAACCAAGCTTTGGTGGCGCAATATCTTCCCCAGATATTAGACGCCATTTTGGCAAAGGTTGAATTGAGTATGGTCACTTCAATGCCAAATATCTCGAAAACTGCCGGGGGATCCCGGGGATCCCTCCAGCAGATTTTTAGTTTAGACATTTGTCTTGACTTTTTTGCAAAAATTACGAAAATCGAACCGTGGGAATTCCAGATTTTTTAGTTTGAAAATTGTAAACAGACTCGGACTTGAGTCATCACGTTGCCACGGCATGACCAACTTTAATCATCGAAAACAGGTTAAAAAATAACGTTTACCTCAGAAATTCTTGCACATATCGCCAGTCCTTTTATAATACTAAGGCCATGGTTGCATTTTGATAGAAAAATTGGAATATTTATATATATTTTTTGAGTTCTTCTGCGTCCAATGCGAATTTGACGGCCAAAAATCTTCGCCAACACGATGGAAAATAGAGCGATCTCATTGGTCGAGAGCTCACGTGACAACTCGCTAATTAGCTGTCCAACCTCCTCTGTGTAAAAATGTCAAATATTAAAAGGAAATTTTAAATGAAATTTATAGAATAAATTACGCTGAATAAATTATACATCCCGTTCGCGGGCTAAATCCAAAATGGCGCTTCACTGTTGCTAGATAACTGTAAACAGTAGTTTTTAAATGAGAAATTCTCGCAAAATGTAAGATATTTGTCCATGAAAACTTCTCATTTTTGTTGGTCATGAGTTCTCCGTTGGAAAGTCTGAAAAAGACCAAGAAAGTGCCTTTAAATGGAGCAAAAAATCCAGGAAGGTGAGCATTGGCGCATTATACAAAAATTACAAATTTTGCTAGAGATCTATATAAGTTGTACTTTGGTTCAATAGACTGGCAAGAATATAATTTTGCTCAATATTGCTAAATATGAAACATTACAGGTTTTTAAAGACTGAGGAGGTTCCTTACAGTGCTACAGGTGTTTTGTTTCAATGGAGACCAAAGGAGGCCAGGAGGAGGGAAGGCCAGGGGCATAGATTAGGAAATGAATAGATGGCGCACTCCTTTGATGTTTTTCACGCTGCCGGCACCCACGCATGTTCTTGCCAGAGTAATGGCGGCCTAGCAAGAACTATAATAAAATGTATTGTGAAATTGACATCCGTGCTACTAAATCCTGTATTTTTCCTCTTTCGGGGGTTTGAATGGAAAAATAAATCAGAATTATAAAAATACAGGATTTAGTAGCACCAATGTCAATTTCACAATGCATTTTACTACAGTTACTTGCTAGGCCGCCATTACTCTGGCAAGAACATGCGTGGGTGCCGGCAGCGTCAAAAACATCAAAGGAGTGAGCCATCTATTCATTTCCTAATCTATGCCAGGGGGGGGGGGGTAATTGTAGTATACCTTTGAAACATTCATTTATAAGATTGCCTTGTGATTTAGGTTCAGTAATGTGCCATACAGGAGAACTGCAAATGACCCAGGTTGGTTATTAAAACTCACACAAACTGTGTCTTGACTTGACAGCCGAGAGTTTTATATCTGATAAATTTATTATTTAATTTCATATTAGCTGATATACTCAATAATAAACTTCGAGACATGAAACCTGACAAAGATGTTGACAGAAAAAATAGAAAACATTTTCAAGGTATTGCTAACTGCTGTATATTATACAAATAATGAATGTTTATGAGTGCAATGGTAAGAATATTTTCATGAGGTGAAAGATGGAATGTTCAACGAGGCGACAGCCGAGTTGAATGGAACATTCCATCTTTCACCGAATGAAAATATTCTTACCATTGCACGAAGAAACATTCATTATTTGTTTTATATAATACCAAAATAGACTAATAGATTCATATGAGAAGCATTTTGAGGGATGCGATTTATCGAAAACACAAAGAGTGCAATTGTACTATACGTTTTATTCCACTCGCGGAGAGTGCAATGGAACATGTTCCATTGCACTCTTGGGAAATGGAATTTTCTATTCAATATCACGTGACCATAAACAGCCAATTAAATGATTAGAATTTAATAAGGTATTATATAATATGATATAAACATGTGCATAGCATCTTATAGCGAGAGTTTAATGTAGTTTTGTTTATTTCTTAAAGTGGAAGTCAAGTCCGTATGTAAACAAACGGTTTGTTTACATTTTGAACTGCTGTATTTTTTAAAAATATGATGTACTGTCTGAATATCTAACACAATTTTTGTTCGCTATGCTTCTAATTGAATATGAAATAGAGTTTATGTTCAGAGAAATTCGAAACATTTGAAATTTGGGCAATGTTTACATTCAGAGGTCCTCACATTGTTATGAGCAGAACCGATGCACAGAACGGACTTGACTTCCACTTTAAGTGTTATTTTCTGCTGGCTGAGGTACGAAAGAAGCAGAAAATGTTTTCTCACACAAGGCTGGGAGCCTGATTGTGAATCGGGTGTATTTGTGTGGTGCAGGTTAAGCCAGCATGTGTTGTTGTTGCTTCCGCAACGCTTGACAAAAATCCCCACCCACCCACCTGTTAATTACTGTATAGACATTTAGCTAATTGTTAGGCACAGTGGACATTTATGTAACTAAACAGTAATGACTTAGCTGTTATTGTGTAAATAAAAGTCAAGTTTGCAGCGGCGGATGGCTGCAGCAGCTCCCAGCAGTGTGTGAGAAGATGTTTTTGAAGTGGAAAATAATTTCAATAATTTCAATTAGCTACCGTCTTTAACCCCCGGCCATTGAGTGGCAGCACTCTCCTCTTGACGATTGAATCATCTGGCATCAGACAAAGTAAAATAATAAAGTCCCTAGGGTGCATCAGGATGCTTTACCACTTAAAGGGTTAACTTATAATCTAAAGGAAAATTTTATGTGGAATTTTAGCACCATCAGACATGGAATTACTAAGTAGCATGGCAACAAGGCTTTCTCAGACTGAACAACAGCTTCGAGTGTGTACGAGAGAAGTTATTGAAAAGGTAGTTAATATTTAGTGAATGCATAATTGTTTTAAGTACTAGCTCTGTTGCTTAGAAGTTAGAATAGACCCATTGCACATGACGTCACAGCTTCGGCGACAATGCATCTGGAGGACAAACTGACAAATTAGCAATCTATGCATAATATAACTTTTGTAAACAAAGCAAATTTTGTAAAAGTTTATAATAATCCTGTACTAAAATGGTTAATTTTTGCACTGTATGTGGTTGTTGTACCCGAACAGATATTGTTAGGGAGCATCTGGAGGACACTCTAAGGATATGTTAATATTCAGTGATTGACCGATTGTGCCAATCAGAATTTACTGATTACCGATTATTCATGCAACAATATTCACGATTCTGATACAAGTCAAGTCAAGTTTATTTTGCTCAATAATTTTACATGGAAAAAATAAATTATAAATATATGTATATAATTATAAAGGTTACATTTTTTTAAAATTAAATTAAATAAATATATTATAATTATAATTTAGAGCCTGAAGGCTAAATAAACTGAAGTTTTCGAGATAATGTCATGCAGTCAACTGAGTAAACTGGTGACATCAATCATCTCAATTTTTTAGTGATCATTTCCAATGTAACATATGTTACTGCAACCAACGTTTGTTTTACTGAACCATTCACAAATGGCCTGCTTCACATATTTTGTCAATACAGATATAAATTCTACCAATTCTGAAGGATTGTCTACCGATAAGGCAAAAATCAACCAGATTCTGATAACGATTATCGTTCACTATTATAATTATCGATATCTCTATTTACGATTATCGTTATCACTATTTTAAATTTCTAAAAGCTGTTTTAAGTTATCAGAGTATTTAATTGGTCCAAGGGTACGGCATGTGTATATTGAGCGGTTATACAAAATGTCTATCCTGGATTTGTAACAAAAGGACCAAAAGTAATGTTGGCACAGAAGTTATAAACTATGTCATCTAGGGAGTTTTTATTTGGTTGAAGATGTAAAAACAATCTTCACATTTTTTCCTGCTCCCAACATTTCCTCAGGATTTTGCACCAAGATTGGAAAATAAGCTATTTTAAAATGAGTTATAAAGTTCACAAAAGTGTAACTTTCTTCCAAGGATAAAAAGATCAAGATATTGGAGGAGAAAGTTGTGTTGCTAGAAAAGGCTCGAGGTAATTAATGTACCAGTACTGAGGGCTTGCAGTATTGAAATTTGTTGTCTGCACATGCTAAGTTTGTTTCTCTACTCGCTTTGTTGTAATACTAGGTTATGGTGCTGAAAACGTAAAAGATGTTGAAACGAAATGCAGGACTCTTCAGGAACAAGTCCATGATATGGAGGTATAATTAATCACTTTATTTTCACTTGAAGTTAAGCCGGAGTTACACGAGCAACAAAATTGCTGCAACTTGCAACAAAATATGATTTCAACGCATGTTAAGTAGAAATGTCGACACATGTTGCCTTGTGATTTGTAATTTATTTGTAAACATTTTCAATTAACATGCGTAGAAATTAGATTGTGTTGCAAGTTGCAGCAATTTTGTTGCTCGTGTAACTCGTTACTCCAGCTTAAGAACTGCTTGTATTTTTCAGGTAGTTGTATTCAGTAGCGTAGCCAGCCCGACGATTTAGTCCCGCTGTGCAAATATTTTCATGTTCATTGACTGTGAAGACAATCAATTTCTAAAGAAATTGTCAGGCTGGCTCTATGCCAGTGAATAGTTATATCCCTATCACAGCTTTCTTAGTACAATTACTTTATAATCTATCATTGTATGTGTTCATTCATTTTGTTTCAATTACTTTAATTTATTTAAAACTAATTACCTAACACAATTACAAATGGTATTTCTATGCATATTCTCTCTTGTGGTCCTTCTGTGTATCCTAAACCCTTTCAACATTCCCTTTGGAAGGAAACTGGAACACCCAGAGATAATCCTTAAATTCTTACAGGAATTCCTACAGAAAACTGAATTTTCTGTAAGAATAGACTTGTTTCATATAATAACAGATCATATGATTATCATTTTGAAATATCTAAATAGGAGTTTCTAGCTGATTATGGTATGATCTGGGTTGGCCCAGAACCTGACCGTGATGATAATTGGGGGACTGAGTTGGAGAATCAACAAAGAAGTGGGACTAGTACACACCCATTTTGGAATCCAGGTGAGTCAATTTTTAGAAATTTTAGATTTTCCTTGAATAACTTCCTCTTTACACAAAATATTTACTAGCTTATTATTTTTATTTCAGAGTCATCAGTGTCACCTGAATCATTTGAAGTCAATTTTAATCTTGTTGTTAAGAATATTGAAGAATTGAATGTGCTGAGTGGAGCTGACAGAACTGTAATAGCTCGTACCAAAGGAGGTGCCACTCTTAAGGTAGACTTCATTTTCATCCCAACGTGCCCCATGGCATCCCTATTTATACCTGCTTCATGAGTAATAGATCCTGCTTACCCTGTTTTATACCACAACTAAGAAGCCTCTGTGGAGTGCATTTAGCATGTAATTGTTTCTTATAATTGGGCTAAGGATAGAAGATGTTGAATTAGAGCAGCTATATGTTCTTGGATATGGGATCCTGCCCTCCCAATCGACCTAAAATAGAGTGATGTACTAGTGTCCTAGTATCATAGTCTTTCTGACAGTGATCATAATCACAGACATGGTGATAGGTACCATATATTACTATATACAGGGTGTATCAAAAAAAGCGCAATCCTCGACTGAAATGTAAATTGCTAAACAAATAATAGACGAAAACGTTAAAGTTTACATTCATTTTAAAGCGTAGCCATTCAGCTTTCTAACAGTGGGTTGTTTCTTAAATTTGACTCATTGGTTCGCGGATAATAATACTTTACGTTACGAAAATTCTAACATTTAAATCGACTAAACAATAACATAGTAAACTTGCATAATTAAACAGCAACTAAAAATGATAGGTTTTACTAAATCTTTTCCTGTGCAATTATTACTAGCATTGGAGACAAGGATAATAGTTTGTTTGAAAGAGAAAAGAACAGGCTTTGAAGTAAGCCTAAAAGCGTTTAACTAGAAATAGTATTTCGAAAGTTATTAAGCGCAAAAGGTGAATTGCGTTTATTTTGATACACCCTGTATACTAATCACTGTGTCATTAATATTAATGAACTGGTTAGATTGAATGGACCAAATTTTCCTTGAGCCCATTATCTTGCATGCAATAATTGTTCCTAGCTGGTCATTTTCACAGTTTCAAGCTGGCTGTTTTTATGATTCTTTGCATAGGCTCCTGATGCAATACCTTTAACATTGTATGCCAATGGTATATCAATGTTTTCTGGACCTTTCAGACCATACAGTGACAGCACAACACAGGTATGGCAATGACAGTCAACAGGTTCCTAAAAATAACACATTTCAACCAGAGTGTTTTTCTTTGGAACAATCCTCCCGCTCATATTACCGAATGTACCTCTCTGATTTCGTCCTTCAAAAACAATCTGTATTCTCACTACCTTTCCAAACTTGAATCTGGCTCGAAGACGTCAATCGAATGCGCACTTGGAAGATTGTTCCAATATTCCTTTCCTTCATATATATGTATATTCTTAAATTTAATTTCTAGTATTTGTTCATGTATATAAGCAGGATGTCCACGGGCCTTGAAAATCCTGGAAAGTCCTTGAATTGGAAGGAAAAAAAATAGTAAAAGTCCTGGATTTAATTTCCTTAACCTCCAGCTGTGCCAACATTAGTGATTATGATTAAAATTACTGAATAAAGTGAATTATTTACGGCAAATCCGTGCCATTTGCCCATTTTCAAAGATTTTGCACAGTTCTAGGTCCTTGAATTTACTGAAAAAGAGCCTTGAAAGTCCTGGAAAAGTCCTTGAATTTCACCTTCACCCAAGTGAAATTCAAGTGGGTGGACACCTTGTTTGAGGTTGTAAGGTTGATAAATAAATTTCTACAATGCTGATACATGACGTGCATGTGTTTTAGCGCTGTATTCAAGACATTATGGACGGTTATTTCCCATCAGAATTGCAAGATAGGTATCCAGATGGCGTCTCCATCAAGGTCAGAAAACTAAAAAACTACTCATATGAAATATTGGAAAAAAAACAATATCGCCATTCATATCTAATAGAGTACTGTCCTGTTTATATTGCGCTCAGGTAATAGACAAAAGAGAAGTAGTGTTTCGAGACAGAAGAACTGAATTACTGTTTCCTGGTTCTGGTCAGTCTCTGGACAATAACAAAGAAACTGTTGGAAACGAAGGCAACAAAACAAAAATTCATTCATTGGAAAGTGTAAAAGAAACAGGTGTTTCTGGATTTATTTTGATTACAGCAGTATAATTTTATTTCCTAACTAACGGACAATATCCATGCAACCCACACTTTTTTAAAATTCCCCAACAATATCTATTTACGGATATATATCCGCTACAGTACCGCCGCGAATGTTGTAAATGGCTTGTGAAACGTCTCGATGAGAACATTCGTTTTCTTCAACAATTTAAAATAAATTAATGATATTTGGTGAGAAAATAGAAATTGAAGTTTATGTAAATCAGCATGATTTTGTATCAGATATACAATATCCTTCACTTCACGCTCATGATTTCTTTTGTGTTTTCTCATGCATTATTAATGAGTTTCACAAGCCATGATACCTTTACCTAGCTAGTCTCCTACGCAGCCTGTTCGCGGGTCCGAGGTTTTCGGCCCGTTTTCTCTCCACTAACAGTGGAGAAAACCCCGGACCCGCGAACAGGCTACGTAGGAGACTATTACCTAGCCTGCTCGCAGACGCTTGTATATTTTATATAATACCTTACTAAATTCTAATCGTTTAATTGGCTGTTTATGGTCATGTGATATTGAATAGAAAATTCCATTTCCCAAGAGTGCAATGGAACACGTTCCATTGCCTCCTTTGCCGCCTGCGCTCCTTCGCCCAGCGGCTACGCTCGTGTTCCAAGATCCGCCATGTAAAGTGTAGTGAAATGTATCTCATCGTAATATTAAATCCTAAGAAAACTAAAGCCTCTGCGGAGGAGAGAGTTCCATTGCACTCTCCGCGAGTGCAATGGAATAAAACGTATAGTACAATTGCACTCTTTGTGTTTTCGATAAATCGCATCCCTCAAAATGCTTCTCATATGAATCTATTAGTCTATTTTGGTATTATATAAAACAAATAATGAATGTTTCTTCGTGCAATGGTAAGAATATTTTCATTCGGTGAAAGATGGAATGTTCCATTCAACTCGGCTGTCGCCTCGTTGAATGGAACATTCCATCTTTCACCTCATGAAAATATTTTTACCATTGCACTCATAAACATTATTTGTATAATATATGACAAGTGTCATGTAATATTATACAAACGCGAGTCTGCTAGCAGGCTAACCTTTACCTCCATCTAATGAGCATCTCAAATAAACCTAACATTCTGTCCTATTCTTGGTTCATCTCTGTAAATACGAGTATATTGAAGGCCGACGTCTAACTCTTACTTTTAGAAACAAAAGTCCCAGTTGAAAAATTCCTCGAACGTCTTCCTCCATCTGTCATTAAGAACGGCAAGATAATTGACATTCGATCTGGCATAGAAAACACTATCAAGGTATGTTGACATTCGCATTTTCTGCAGTGACGTCGCCAAGATTTTATATGGGGGCGGACTTAATAATTTGTGAAGCCAGTTCTAAGGGGCTAAGGGGCATACTCCCCCGGGGGAAAATTGAATTTTGAGTCTCTGAAACGGCATTTCTGGCATTGTGAAGGCTGGAAAAAATGTCGTAATAAATCATCTTTTACCAGTATCAAATATTGATTTCAGAATTCATAATGCTTCCACTACAAATGGAGATTGGAGTATCCAGAGAAGTTGTGTAGCGTTTGGTACTCAGCCCCACGAAAATCACTCATTTTAGGCACCATTCAGGGCGCGAAATAACGGCTGGAGGATCGCCGGTCACCTGGTGACCGGTTAACTCAATTTTAGCTCGGACATACCGAATTTCTGGCCGGTTAAATTATTCAGCTTAAAGCATATAGCCTTGTAAAGTATACCCCTAAAAATGTGACTATTTTTCCAGTATAGCATTACAAAAAGCCTTACTGTAATCAGTAACCGCAAAATATTCGACAACATGTTATGGTTCTTAATTATAAGACTTGACAACTTTATTTTGATTATTAATTAAAATGAAGATTAGTTTGTTCTTTTACCGAAAGTGAAGTTGGTCAACTCTGCATTCTGGCCGGGCATTGTCCGTTGTCTGCGTATTGCAGAAATGGAATCCCACTCAGTGAGCTGCATACGCTAGACTGTGCTAATTACCATTGTTCCAACAACATCCTATGAAGTATAAACATTTCCTGATTCGTTATTTTTAGGCGGGGTCTTCAGCTGGCTTCAAAGAAAGTCAAGTCACTGTCATTGACACTCCGGTCATCCAAGAAATCAAGACTAGGTATATTTCATATATGTATTTTCATAAAGAGAAATTGTTTTACTGGCATAGTAGATGTCTGATTGTTTCTCTAAAATCTTTTTTCCGATAAAGCAAAATAACTGGATCAAGTAGAGCGTTCGCAAATGCAAGCGTCTCAAACCAAGGAATTATGTAAAAATAAAACATCGTGCTTTTAGTTCCTGATATGTAGTAGGCATTCGCTACAACTGATGGGAAAAAGCACAGAAATAAACTTCCTGACACCAAGTAACCCGTCTTGGTATTCCGCATGACAGTTTTGAAGCTCGTCATTGCGGACGCGGGTAGTTGAAAAGTGGCAATTTGTCGTTTATGTCTTGAGATGAGACGGTGAATCCATAGCCATATTCCAATAACTAAGATGATACAAAAGGTTGTAGCACCGCCGATCGTTATGGGTACAACGTTATTTGGCATTCCGAACACTTCACAAAGCACGAACACCCAACAAAGTGTTGATAACACGCAAATTACACCTTTCAAACGAACACGCGTTATCATGGCTTGGTAACGTAACGGATAGGCTAATGTCACGAAACGCTCCACGCTTAGCACAGTGATGATTATTAACGACACGCCACAGGTACCTTGGGACACTAACATGTTCGCTACCCATATGTAGCAATTAAACGTTACAAATAATTGTAAGATCTTTTTCGCGACCCATAACGACTGTGAAAGAACGAGAACACATAAATCGTTCAGCGATAATGCCAGAAGTAACATGTTTGCGGATGTATGAAGATGTCTATTCTTCACATACGCACTCAGGATCAGAGTGTTCAACACGATTCCTGGAATAAAAATGAAAATATTTGCTATTGTGACAGAAACATTTGTAGCAAGATGGACGCCTCTTGCCGGAGTTCTTAGTTCGCTCATGTATAAACAAGTACATCTGCAGGAGTTTTCGTTGAAATTGAACGAATACCCTGTGAAATTGACATCCATCTGTAATTTAGCAGGAACTGTAGGTACGAGAAGTTGAGGCAATTTTTCAGTTGTGAGTTGTGCAAAAATGACAAAAAAACACACCAACTATTGAACAGTAATGTTTTGGCAAAATACGGCTAAGCAACTTAATACTTTATATGAACTCCTACATACAAGTCAGTTAAGTTATTTTTCTTCACTTGTGCTACATTCGCAAAAACCACTCAGCACTCCTAGTGCACTTCTATTAAACCACGTATATATTTAATATCGAACATTCTCTTGCCTCATTTTATTAATAGACTTTTTTATTAATAGACTTTTTTAATAGACTTAAAAACATTTTTTATTAAAAATGACGTTTTGGAACTTTGGAGTATATATGTTGTATTTGAACCTGATGATGAAGTAAACTCTGAAACGTCGTTTTTAATAAAAAAATGTTAAGCCTTGTTCTTGGTCATTAATGACACAAAAACCACGTATACTTTGAGAAAAATACGATGTGTTTTTAAATATACTGTATATCTGTAGAATGCTGCTTTTTTAATATCCGTTTTAATATCCCTTTCCAGCCCTCTCATTTTTTAAATAAATTAACCAACATAAACTGAGAATATATGAGTCACAATAATTATTTTATTATTAGTGCTTGGTTTTCAATTAAATTTAAAAATGTTTAAATATTCTGCAAAATAAGTAAGTTTAATTACACTTTCGGCTGATAATTAAAAGGTTATAATGAAAGCTTTTTATTATGACATATGTTCACTAATTTCATTATGATTTTGTACGTTAGCAAACCGACGTTTTGGGGGATATATTTTCTTTTTCATAGTACTCAAGATCTTGTACTAAATCTGTTTCGATATCTTCATTTGCTCATTCAGAGAAAACGTTGCGTAGAATTTTTACCTCGTGTGGTGTACGCGAAATGAGCCCACCCTCGTACCCAGGGCTTCTTCAGCGCAGACGTGACCTGAGTGACCTAAATCTCACTCTGGGAGCCCACACTGGGCCCTAATCTTGGTTTTGCCCCCCCCCCCCACTGTGAAACGTTTGAAGCATGCCGACTGGAAGTAATGGAAAGCGGCCTTGACAGCATGATCTGTTCTTTACAGGGTGCAAAGTGGTGGGGATCGACCGCTGTCCGTGAATTATAATGTCACAACATTAAGAATAAAATCTGAAAAAGGTGATCAGGTATGGAAACGCTGATCTATATACAAGTTCAAAAGCGTTTCATGTGACTGTACAATTATGTCTTATTTCCTACAGACGTATATCTTGAAATTGAAGTTTACTGACACCATTGCCAGTGTCCGAAAGTACATAAATGTAGTGAGGTAAGGTTTACATGTTGCTTTCTTTGTTTTTCTTAAATCCTTTCATAAAGGACCCATTTCCACTCACGAAAATTTTGATTGGCCGACACAAATCTTCCGTCGGAAAAAAGTTTTGGAAAATGTTCAACTTTTAAGGCCCATTTCCACTCGAGAAAAATTTCCACGGACAGAAAATTTTCCGAAAATATCATTGTTAAAAGTTGAAAATTTTCAACTTCAAAATTTTTTTTCGGACGGAAAATTTGTGTCGGCCAATCACATTTCACAAAATTTTCTTTCCGCGGAAAATTTTCCTGAGTGGAAATGGGCCTTTAACAATGATATTTTCGGGAAATTTTCTGTCCGTGAAAATTTCTTGAGTGGATATGGGCCTTAACTCTCCTACTGACAGAAAAATGAGTGCTGTGAAAAGTACTGTTTCTTAAAAAATAAAGACTAGACTTCACAGCTTTGCTTTTCATTTCTTTATCAGACCTGAATTGCATGATCAATACCGGATCAAGACGTCATTCCCAAATATGGTATACGATGATGTCACGCAGACTTTAGATCAAGCAGGCCTGGTACCTAATGCAACGTTACATATTCTCGTAAGAACATAAAAAATCGGTTGAAACTTTCAATTATGCACTTTTGAGATGCATTGTTAGCGTCCTTCGGATCATCTTTTGAGTGATGGCTTTTAATTGATGACGTCACGATGATAATTTTCGATCTGCATAGTCTTCTCTTGTCTTTTCGACTTTTGAGAGATGGCTACTAATCTATGACGTCACAATGCCAATTTTCGCCGCTAACTTTGTTAAACATGTCAACTTGTAGTTTAGCACGTAAACCAGAACACGTCTTACCATTTCCGTGAAAATATACCACCAAACATGGTAGCAATTCCAGGATTCCTCTCGTCAATTCTGGGATTTCTCTCGTCAGTTTTTGGCATATTCCAACGTCGGCAACAACAGTCGGCCAGCGAACAACATTTAGATGATGTCGGAGCGATTATGGACGACAATTACTACAAAAGAGATATCGTAATCGCGGGGAAAAAGTTGAGCTTATCACCTTATCCTCGTGAGCAGATCAACGCTGTACGAGATATCGGCCATATCGCATGGCTGGGCGGTCCTGCTGTTGCTAAATTTGCCTCGAGTCATTTAATGGAGTTCTGTCGAATCCTCCTAGACGACGATGAACCAGTTGAACTTAAAAAGCAAACTTTGTACTCGATTATTGAAGTGTGTGTCGGAACCAAGGAGAATCAAGAGAAAGCACGCTGGAATGGGTTATTAGAGACATTGTACACCCTTCTGGATTGTCGCGTGTTCGCTTTACGTCGCGGCGCAACTGCTTGCTTGGCTGTACTCGTGGACGGGAATTATACAAATCATGTCGCTGTTCTTGATATGAAGAATATGAAGGAGAAATTGCTTAAGATCTTACAGGATGATTGGCGCGCATGGAAACGCAACGAGGCCGCGCGTTTGATAGTAATGTTAGGACTGAACAGGGTCGATGAGAATGGTACCACCAGTAGCGGGAAAGTTTAAAGCGCGCGCTTTTTCACTTGCGTAGTAAAACTAGAAGCATATTACGGTAACAAAACTACTGAACAGCATTCTGATTCATAGAAAGCTTTAGTCTAGAGGCCTTTTGCGTGAGATTTGGATAAGATACAGAATACTATAATTCACTCTTTTCTGTGGCTACGAAAATAAATTATCATTCGTGAGAATGTTGCGTTTCAAAAATTCATCTAATTATAGAACCGAGCAGTCGATTCCAAAGTAACTGTAAAATCACTCTCTTTAATACCACCGGTTCAAGTGTTTCAAACAAAACTACTTTACTTATTCCTCTTCAGCTCTATTTATTGGCAATATTTATTTGTACAGATTCCCATTTATAAATAAACCTTGCGTATAATACTGTATTTGTATGAAAAGTAGATAACTGTGAAAAATCCCATCTAATACGTCCCTATACAAAATTTAGCTCATATTCATAATATTTATCTTTACAAATTCCCATGTAAATGTATGATTACTTGTAGTAAACCCGTCGAAGCAGCAAAATTATGAGGAATAAAGTAAAAAGAAGTATTAAAACAAGCGAAAGATATCCATTTGATTGAGAAGTACTTGTGGATTGTACTGAACTGTCTCTATTGTCATGTCTTTCATTTGAGCTTCTTCGCGCGCGCTTTCTCGCAACATTTGCAGAGTTGTGTGTCTCTCTGGTATCTGCCGTGTTGGAGGTTACTTCATCTTGTGCTGATAAAATATCTTCAATATTTTGTCCGTTGGTCAATATGTCGCCATTTGGCATGTCAACTGAACCGTCTACATGTGTCTTCTCTTCCATTTTCGCTTCATTTTCACCCTGTTAAACAAAGAAAAGGAAACTATTCCACTCTCAATCTATTACTTTGTAGAATAAGGAGGTGTTCGTCTTTGCAAAGTGTGCACAGTCTCCCTCACAGCCGCCCTTTTGCAAGGGAGACTAAGGTGTAAAAGGTACCGAGGATTGATTGGTTGTCTGCCTAAGGAAAGGACTCTTCATAAAGAGGTGTTCTTAGAAAGTTGTCTGCCTTAGTTAGAATGGTGGTTGTCTTGTATAAAATGATTTTCCTTTAGTCTTGTTCAGCTCTAAAGTGTTTGAGAGATGTCTCTGTATAGAGTGAAGAGCAGTGTCTGAAGGCACATTACTATATATAAAGATACTGTCATTCTTAGATAGGTGTTCCTCTTGAAGATGTGATTTTTTCCAGACGTACATGCCCAACAACTTTAATCTTGGAAAGATGTGAAATTGATATGTTTGACTGATGCTTGTCCTGAATGTAATAGTTATAGGATTCTGCAAAACATTTTCATTTGGATGCAATACCTTAAAACTGATTTGTGATGCTAATTCCATATCTTCTTCATTTGCCTCTCGCTTATTTTTGGAATCTTCTGAGGAAAAAAATAAATGAATACATTAGAATCTATCTTCACACCTTGCTGACAATCCACTGCACTCCCTCGTACCTTCTTTGAGCAAGTCTGCGTTGCAGCTACCACAAACATTACATGTCCATTTCATTGACCTGAAAAAGATAAAATATTTACAATACGTTTCTAGGATACTCTTACCACAAATTCACAGTAATATTAACCCATTAAGTTGCATTGCACCCCAAAGCACCCTACTTATTATTTACTCTGATAATGCCGCACAATTTCACTTGTCAAGGGGAGAGTGCTAGCACTTCATTGAGTTGACAGACTTAAACTTTATCCACAAACTTGTGGGAAATAAAAATTTCTTTGATGAACAACAACCCCTTACTTTCTAGCCAATATTTTTCTTTCATCACTGGTATAATCCAAAGCACCAATTGCTCCTCCTCCTTTCGATGGCATGAAACCAATGATCGCCAACAAGACAGTTCGAACTAAAACATGTACAGACAACCATACAACAACTGCCAAAAGAAACAATCTGCAGAAACAGATAACACAACATCTTAGGATCTTAGGCACACTTACTGCTCCAAGAAGGCTGCCAAGTTTCGGGATGATGTGCTGACATACTTAGGCAGATCTTCTTACCAGTTTCAAACCTGCCATTTGGCTGGAACACAAAATATTTGACGTCAGTTTTTAAATATTTTTTACTTTGTACTAAACGAAAACAAGACAGGAGAAAGGAAATTAAGATGCATACTGGGCTGATTTTTAGAAATTCATTTGTTTCAAAGAGGATTTTGATTGTGGTCAGAATTGGTGATTTCGTCGTTGATCAATGATGGTGTTGGTGGTCTGGAAGATATAGTGCTGGTGTTGTGTATGATATAAAAGTGTTACCACTCCTATTCAATTTATCATGTTGATGTACTTACAGTTAAAAGCATGATACTAGGTGGTTTCATGGGGTATTCGGGTGGCAATATTATCCGACCATGATAACGTCCACTTTCAAAATCACTGTCAGCTGGACCTTGAACGGTGAAATGCCATTCAAACAAATTGTCCTGAAAATTAAACCAGAACATTTGTTAATCATAGCCTGTTTATAGAGGTGCCAAATTTTACAAAACAAAGGTGCTTGACAAATAGCGAGCCTCGGTGATCCAAGGTGCTTTTTTTGCTTGATTGTGCTTATCATCAACTAGTGAAAGCCTACCTTACCTCAAGAGGTTGTGCATAGTATTGTGATGTAGCTTCACATAGTTCTTTAGCTTCTCTCATAAGACGCTTTACAGCTGTCAGAAAAAAATCAAGAATACCATGTTATATGAATATGACATAGAAAGTTCTCTGCTTAACTCAGAGCAGATGACATGACCAAGTGGGGTTATTGTTAATAAGCAGCCCAGCAGGGTAATATGTGGACTAGTCAGTTTCCAAACAATGCCATGCACTGGTAAACCACAAATACACCCTTATGCACCCTACTTATTTTACTTTGCCTGATGCCAGATGATTTTACGTGTCTAGGAGAGGCATTGGACATTGATGGGTAAACTAGACTATCTACTTGTGCATTTTGTCACCTATTAAACTGCAATACACCCTACTGTGTCAGTATGTCTATAATTTCACTAATTAAAAGTGAAACTATGAAAGCATCGGGACTCAATTATAAAATGTCTTTCTACTATATACAATGTAAGATATACATTGACTCTTTGGAAGAATTAAGACCCACATTTACGATTAGTAAATTCAGATATAAAACAAAATTGAGTTCTGATGTTCGGTGTTGTTCGGTGTTACTAAAATGTAAACATAAACAATGTCAGTATGTCACTGAAAGATACCTGGGCTTTTTAGATTATACCGTCCTTCCATCGTATTTTATATTAAATCTTAAGATTTATTTTTGATGAATTACACTCCAAACATATACTGTACAAAAGTTCTTGGAAGAGCCATTATAAAAATAATTTAAATACCAAAACAAAACCTAATATTTACAACCAACCAAAACGCACCAACACACATGATTACGTAATGATTACGTGTCAAGGTCAAAAACTTTCCAGGTGCGCTTCCACTTACAGTATATTTACTTCTAAATATTTGAAATTTGCGCTTATTAAATGGAAGCACCATTATGCTTAAAATCAAGATGGCGTCCTATTTTTATCGATTTTCGAGAAGAAATAATAAATAATGCGTCAAAATTGCCTCAAAATTGTAGCCTGTGTGGGTTATATATCTTCTTCTCAATTCCCCTGTTGTAGTCGCTTAGTTAGAAAGCAGCCTGATAACCATGGACTACGAATACAAGCGACAAATGAGCGAAGAGCGGGAAAGGGTCGAGGATATGTTTGAGTATGAGGGATGTAAAATAGGCCGAGGAACTTATGGTCATGTTTATAAAGCAAGAATTAAGTCAAAGACCGGCGAAAAAGGACCGTAAGTACTTGATCTAGTTTTTAAAATTTTATTTTAATACATACAGCAACGTGTCAATTGATGTCATATTGTTATTTTAATGGCACATTTCAACATTTGCCTTGTGGATAATTCCTATTAAATTTTCACAACAAGTTATTAATTAGTATTAAAATTGAGACCTTAATGAAGAAAGTTAATAATTAATATTAATTATTAACCGTATTTTAATAAGTTAATGGTTAACTATCTGGTCAAAAAGATATGTACTCACCTGCTCGTTCTGTAGCAAGCAAATTGGGTCATATTTCTAGAAAAAATTCACGCTTTGTGAAAAAATACACTGAGTGGAAGTCTTAATTATATTTGCCTTTCATTTTGTTTCATCTAGATCTGAAAAGAATCAATATGCTTTGAAACTTATCGAGGGAACTGGAATTTCAATGTCAGCATGTCGTGAAATTGCTGTATGTCATTCCACTTCAGTTAAAAAATATCTGTTTCCACATATAATATTAAAGCCTGTCATCTTATTGTCTACTGTATTTAATGCTTTTGTAGTTATTACGAGAACTTCGTCATCCAAATGTCATCTCTCTTCAAAAAGTTTTCTTGTCTCATGCTGACCGTAAAGTGTGGCTGCTGTTTGATTATGCTGAGCATGATTTATGGGTATGATTTTGATTCTGTTCAAATCAGATCAAATGAATTTAGAAATCTATGCCATTTTTTTTTGCATTTACAACTTTTGAAACTTGATTTGGGCACGTCTAACTGTAAACAAATGGAATCAGTAAAATTTGTTTACAATTCTGAGCCACCTGGTCTCATGTAAAGGTCAAGTCTCAGGGTTCGAATTAAATATTTAAAAGTGAATAGCGAATTTCTACCCATTGACTCGTGCAATAAAAAGTGAATAGCGAATTTCCACCACTGTACAGTAAAAAAGGATCGAGCATTCGATCTTCAACCAGAAAGGCTGTTATAATAATAAAGATTCAGCAGTCTTTATTTTTTTGGCAACAACGAGAGAAAACGAAGATGTAAAATTAAATCATTTCAATTTCCAATATCACCCGTAAAAATTTGCGCAATATCTAAAAGAGTTATTAAAATTAAAATGCATATTTATTCAAAGTTAGAGTAAATTAAAGTACAAACAAAATACTGTACATATAAAAGTAAACATGGCAAAGCTCAGAAGCAAAAAAAGAAACTGGCATACATTGCATACTACACATCATGAATTAAACTAGAAAGTTATTGAACATTTTGATTTGGGTTTTAAACATAGTAAGTGATTGTGAAATTCAAATCTGATTATAGTTGGCATGAACGTAGCATGACATTTGACCTTTCCTAAGTGGATTTTGACACATTTTTATAATGTCAGCCTATCATATTAAAACATTAAATCAAAACACAGCTTGAGGCCATTAGAAAAGGCGCAATTTTATTGTCTATTCAGAAATATCAGCGCATATGAGAGAATGTTTCCCTCAAAATACACAAAGAATTGTTTGAAAACAAACGTTTCCAATGTTATCCATTTTACTTTTTCGCATGTGAAATCTTCTCAGGTTGAATAGTGATTTTTTTATATTACTGTATAGCAAAATGAGTAGTGAAATCCCAAAAACGGATAGCGAATCGCGATTCGCTATCCGTTAATTCGAACCCTGTCAAGTCTTCTGTGCTTGTTTTTGCAAATTCAGTTTCATTGTTCAGGTAAATCTTATCAAATGCATTTATTGTTTCAGCACATCATCAAATATCATCGTAGTTATAAAGCTCAAAAGAAACCATGTCCTGTAGCAAGAACAACAATAAAATCTTTGCTTTATCAAATACTGGATGGTATACATTATCTTCATTCGAACTGGATTTTACATAGAGATTTGGTATGTCTGACATTTCTCAAACATTGTGGTGGTCAGAATGAAATCATTGAATAGATCAACTCAACATTAGATTAGCTTTGAAGTTGTCCTTCAACAGCATTTTTTATCAAGGTATTTGATTTGAATGAGGCCAAGATATGTGGCTGTTTTATTAAAAATATTAAAATACAATCATCTAAGCTTTCATCATTCAACGACATCATCTCTGATGCAGCTGCATATCTTGGCTTCACTTGAAATCAAACACATCAGATTAAGATTAAATCATTGATATTAGATAAAAGTTCCGTTGCAAGTTTAATATAGCCTCTACAGTATAATGTTGATGACTTTTTGTGGGTGGAATTTAGAGCATAAGATTTATAGCCAGCTTTTTTTGGAATAGAAAAGACAAATGAGGATTTCAAGTGGGCTACAGTAAAACCTGGCTACAGTAAAACCTGGCACTCTTCAATTTTTCAACATTGAATTTGATTGGTCAACATGTTTATATTTTTCTTTCATCTTGATTGACATATTTGTGATTAGTGCTAGATTATGATTAGATTGGATTAGTCTCAGATGCTATAATATATTTGATTGATGTAAGCTCTGATAATATTATGATGTTGTAGAAGCCAGCCAATATACTTGTGATGGGTGAAGGGCCTGAAAGAGGGAGAGTAAAAATTGGTAAGTATAATTATGGAAAATTATGAAAATATTTTAGTGAACTTGCATGTTTGAATTTGGTTATTAAATTACAATGAATTATGAATAATATTCCCTGTTTAGCTGACATGGGATTTGCTCGACTGTTCAATAATCCACTCAAGCCATTGGCTGATCTTGATCCAGTTGTTGTTACTTTCTGGTATCGCTCTCCAGAACTGTTGCTTGGAGCAAGACATTACACAAAAGCAATTGGTAAGATGTATTTCATTTTTTATATATTGAATATGAAGCCAAACTGTTGATTATGGCTAGACTATAGTAAATAATATTGTAATATATTTGTGTAGTCTGTACTCTGTAGCTCAACTGGTTATTGAAAATTGTTCTTATTTTATCATTCTAGATATATGGGCCATTGGGTGTATATTTGCTGAACTGTTAACGTCTGAACCAATATTCCACTGTCGACAAGAAGACATCAAGACAAGCAATCCATATCATAGAGAACAGTTAGATAGAATATTTCAAGTAATGGGGTTTCCTCAAGGTTAGATTGGATTGTGAGATTAAGATTTGATTAGTTAGATTAGATTTGTTTTAATTGGAATAGGTTAAGATTAAGATCAATATTGGATGAAGATTTAGATTATTTCTATAATAATATGTTTCAAGTAATGGGCTTCCCTGAATATAAGTTATGTACATTGGATAATGATGAGATTACTAGTAAGATGTGATTAGTTAGACTGGATTAGATTAAGATTAAATTATGCTGCAATTAAGATCTGATTTACGATAATTGGATTTATGTAGAAGTTAGCCGGTTAAAGCTAGAATTGATGGAAAAAAGCATGACCACAACTGGACCTCTGTGTTCATAAAGTTTAGTAAGATTAAAATATGATTAAAGTATGGTTGGATTGAATTAAGAGTAGGTAAAGTTTGGATTGTGGTCAATATTAGGTAAAGATGATTATGTAATTTTTTAATCTGTATGTTCACTTTCTTTAAGAAAAAGATTGGGAAGACATAAAAAGAATGCCAGAACATCCAACTTTAATGAAAGATTTCAAGAAAAGCAGGTAGCATACATGCAACATATGTTATCATTGTTTTGTTTGTTTGAGACTTGGCTTTGAAAGCTTTAAATCTGACTAGTTATTGTTTTTCTTGTTGATTCTAAGCTATCATGGACTTCAACTCTCGTCATATATGGAAAAGTATAAAGTTCACCCTGATAGCAAAGCATTTCAGCTGGTAAGATCATAACTCACATAAGAAATTTATTATCTCGCTCTATTAGCCAGCAAAAATTCATATTTGGGACTTTCTATCTTCTTGCTGTATATAGTTAGGCAAACTACTTGTGATGGATCCCAATAAACGAATGACAGCAGAACAAGCCTTACACGATGCTTATTTTAAAGAAGAGCCTCAGCCACTCGCAGAGTAAGTTGTTGTGTTTTCACTATTACAAAGATCCAACTGTTTTGTTAGATATATTTTTATGTGGATTCTTAGTGCTTTTGGACCTGATCCTATTCCGTACCCAAAAAGAGAATTTATTAACGAGGAAGACAATGACACGAAATCAAATAAGGTAGGTTTGTTTCAATATGATTGAATAATTTTTTCATTTTGCTTGTACTGGCTACAAAAGTTTAAGGAAAATTCCAGAGTCTGCAAATATGACTATATACCACAGTCACAAGCTAGTCCCACACGAGGCTCATGGAACTGCTACTTCATGCATAAAGTAATTATTTGCGCCACATTTCTAGCCTGACTCTGCCAAGCTTAGGTATCCATACCCTGGGAAATTTGGTGTCCTATACTTCTTGAGCTAAATATACGGCGAAAATATATATGATATTTTACAGTATGCCTTACCTGTACAAGTAAAACCAACAAATTGGAGACAAAACAACAGCAAACAAGCTAACACAATGATGAAGCTAATTAGCCTAACCCAAGCTAACTTTGTTAATTAGGCTACATTTAACTATAATTAGACAATAATTAAAGGTGCCCTACAGTCCGATCTGCGCATGTACACAAAGGAGCCCACTTTTTATGATACAAACAGTTTAACTATGTTTTGGGTTCTTGCAAAGCCTGATTGTTGTTTCTTGATCATTTATTATACTCTAGAAGCTTGATAATATAAATAGTTGTCGAATAAAGCTCAATATTTTGGACACAAAAATGTAAACAAAGGCTTTGTTTACATACGGACTGTAGGGCACCTTTAAGCTAAACCAATTTTGTTTGACATATTTCAGACTGCTGGCAGTAAACAAGATACGAGTGGAAATAGTGATCACCCACCCAACAAAAGGATGCGTACCTCAGGTGGAAATCACGGAAAAGCTCATGCATCATTTGCATATCAAGTATCAAATAACCATCATCAACAATCTCATAACAATCACCAGTCAAACAGGTCTAGCAGTAGTCAACGTCAGACTAATTCATTTAACTCTCCTGGTAACAGCCAGTTTTTGCCTCAACCACAGCGGAGATTTTAAATGTACATACAGTAAATAGGTTTCTATAATAACTACAGTGAAACACGCAATTTGATTGGTCAATAGCCGGGCAGGATCAGACTATCCTGCACGAGGAATTAAAATGCCTTCGCGGGATTTTTGCGGGATTCTCAAAATGTCATTGTTTCACTATAGTTATTTTATAAAACAATCACCAAATGGAGCAGGATAGCGTGATTCATGCACTTGGGATGTTGCTCGACTTTCGGAAAGCATAAAAATACACTCGCCTGCGGCTCGAGTATTTTTACGCTTTCCGAAAGTCTCGCGACATCCCTCGTGCATAGATCACGAAATCCTGCACAGAAAACCATTCGGTATTCCTTTATTCACAAAGGGTTCCACTGTAGCACCACATATCGAAGTTGTATTAGTTTTAATTTGAAAAGCTTTGGCACCGCACTGGCGCAGTTTGCGAAAATGATACCTTTACGTTTACCAATTGTGTTTTTGAGGATTTTTATGCTGATGAGGCATCGTTTATAAACGTTTGTCTAACCTCGATCATATGCTTGAATTCTTTGAACGTATCCTAATAGTCGACTTTATTATTTTTTAATTTGTTAATAGTATATCTCAATTATAATACTGTAGATAGATTGCAGAGCCTGAAATAATTTTAAAATTTGTCCGGAAAAACTTCCGATCAAAATGAAATTTGACCGGAAATTTGCAAAATTGACCGGAATTTTTTTTAGTTTAGTTTGACCAAGTCCACCCCCCCCCCCCTATATATACATATATATAAGCGCCCTGTTTTTTATCTTGACCCGAAAACACCACGCTGTAAGCCGCCATCTTGTTTATTGGGCCCGTGAAACTATACCTTCCAGTTGATTACTTTATATTAGCCTAATATAGATAATCCAAACTTACAGATGGTACTCACTGTGCTGAGCGCCGACCCGATCATTAAGAAAACATTTTTCTTTTTCTCAAAATTTGGCCGGACAAAATTTCCGATCATTTCAGCATTTGGTCGGAAAAATCGGAATTTGGTCGGAAAACCGCCGGCCGCCGGCCGTTATTTCAGGCTCTGGATTGTATTTATGACCTTGTACGTTTGGTACACTTTGATCGTTTTTACTTTGGCTAAACCGAATGGTTTTATCTCCCATTACAGTAAACCCCTCAGTATGATAATTATTTAGTGTGAGCTCACATCACCATAATATTTTCTGGCGTTTTTCATCCATCGTATTGCAAATACATCCTTTTAGATAATCACACGTCACAAATTGCCTGGAACCTCATAGTCCTACTCCTATTCTCGTGAATCGCGAGCCAATAGCCGTCCAAGGAAGCAGTCATGACGTAATAGACCTTATGCATAATGACGTCACAAGGCTTGATGCCCGCGAGGAATGCTGGTCTTAGTGGTCATCGCCCGGGAAAATTAAACAATTCAAAATGGCCACTATCGAAATTTTCCCGAGCATTGACTATTAAGACCAGCATTCCTCGCGGGCATCAAGCCTTGTGACGTCATTAGGCATAAGGTCTATTATCGAAAACGTGTATTGACAAAATGAAATTTGTTTGAAGGATGTTTGAAAGCGCGTAGAAACCGTGTTCAAAATACTAAAGGAAATGTACTACAATTGGATGGAGCATTTCTAAGGAATGAAGCAATTTCATTGTTCTGAACACAAATGTTATTGTTTAATATGTGAAGCCAATAAAAATCACTATACTGAAAAACTGATATCAGTACTCTGCAGGGACGGAGTTGCAAGAATGTTACTTGTGGCCCAAATACAAGGGGCCCACACATTACCCTTGGCGTTTCCCAAAAATAACGCTCCATATTGTATTTTAAGAAATTTATTTTATCTCAAAAACAATAAAGTTATCACAGGCAAAGTGTTCACAGCATGGTGGACAAAACTTAATAATTATATATAATGTTTGTGTTTGATCAATCCAGATTTGCTTCCATAGCACTGGTGATCTTTTTAATTTTGGTTGAAATCGACATATCCACATATTTATCTGCAATATTCACGACCATACCACCAATAATACTTGGATCAATCTAAAATGAAAATTTTGAAGGTTATGATATTTTGTATGGTGATTTATTACGAAAGTCACCGAACTGTGGAATCGCATCAAAAATTCGTATATCGACCACTCCCACAAACGTCTACGACCGCGCCTACATAGTTTTGCATGTTTACAATTCTAATTTTAAACAGCCAATTACCAAGAACCTGATTGGCTGTTCAAAATTAGAATTGTAAACATGCAAAACTATGTAGGCGCGGTCGTAGACGTTTGTGGGAGTGGTCGATATATGAATTTTTGATGCGATTCCATAGTTCGGTGACTTTCGTAATAAAACAGGGTGCGATAATTCGCATACTTAGGCCTACGTACCGGAGGTACGCCAATATTACTGTCTGGTACTTCTTTGTTTTCAGCCACGTACCACGTAGGTACGCGGAACTCTTGCTATCTGCGTACTTATTTTTTGCTGGTACCACATGACCTTTCCAAGTCCAAGGTATTCAATACTGTAATTTAGTTGGTATATCATGTGTCTGAGATGTCTTGGCACGAAACATGATTGCACTGATGGCACTCAGAAACGTTAGAGTCGGTTGTTTGAAATAGCAAAACTCCGTTTTCAAATAGCAAAACTCCGTTTTCCAATAGCAAAACTCCATTTTCAAATAGCAAAACTCCCTTTTCAAATAGCAAAACTCCCTTTTCCAATAGCAAAACTCCCTTTTCCAATAGCAAAACTCCTTTTTCAAATAGCAAAACTTCCTTTTCAAATAGCAAAACTCCCTTTTCAAATAGCAAAACTCCCTTTTCAAATAGCAGAACTCCCTTTTCAAATAGCAAAACTCCATTTTCAAAAAGGAAAACTCCCTTTTCAAATAACAAAACTCCCTTTTACAGTCTATTTATACACACCTTTGTTTCAATTTTAAGAGTCTCATCTGGTTTAACAAAACTTTTTAATGATTGTTCCAGCTCTTTCATGTTTGCTGCATCTAGAGCCTAAAATTGATAAGATACAACTTGAAGTATTTAAAAACTTCCTGACCTGTATATACCTGTTTTTATATTGTCCACTCATTTTAGGCATCAAGTGAAATGGGTGTGTCACTGCAGACCATTAGCTAACCCTGTTAAATAGTTAAGCCACTATTTTCTCACCTTTGCTGTTGTGACAACACATGGTACTTCCTTACGATGAGCTGACATTATCTGTGAGTAAGCTTTGATAACATTGCCTGATAATGGCAGTCGATTGTTTTCCGCAAGGGCACCTGGTCAAATAATAGAAAATTATTGATAAATCTGTAACAACAATACACCGGCTCTTAGTGAAGATACTTTGGTTGTGGACAAAACAGGTTGTATTGTGTACTGTACCAGAGACACCTAACAGCTGACATACCAAAAAGATTTATAGTAAGATCTGAAAAACTCAATTTCTTGAAGGCATCTTGCAAAGTATCTGAAATACAAAGAAAAACTTAGCTGTAAAGATTATTAGAAAACTGGACCCTTCCAAAATGTATCATGAAACTGGATCTGGAATCTACCTTGAATTTGTTTAATTTTCACTTACTTTGCTTTTTAACCTTGTTCAGAGTAGGATCTTTCAGAAAATCTGCGAGTTTTGGATCAGTTTTCAGTAAGCCCTAGAAAAGCCAATATATGCATAGTTTTAACAACTATCATAAGCTTTGTATTTAGAAATTTCAGCATTTTACCTGCAACTTTTCCAGTTCTGTCTCAACTTTGTCAAGTTGCTTACTCTTTGCTGCCGCAGAGTACAAAGCATGAGCATAACGACCTTCAATGCCAAATACCTTTACAGGAGCCTGAACAGGAAATTATTTTTTTCACTATATGTATTTTTTATGCATGTGGATTAACATACATGATAAAACATATATAACAAATTTTTCCATTTTTTAAAAAATTTAGAAGCTGCCCCTAGGAAAATTTAAGTTGAAAAATCCGGGCGGCGGGGGGGGGGGGTCATTATTGTGTTGAACACTTGCTGTTAAAAATTTGTACTGCAAGAACTAACAGTTTAGTTCTTTCAAAGACAGTTTTTGCACATCCATATCATTACTACCTTAACTTGTGACGCTTTAACTACATTCGTGCTGAACGACCGAGCCTAAAAAGAAAGATCATATATTTGTATATTTTGACAAATATCAAAGTGGCATCAAACAAACTTCAGACTATGATCATTTTTCACACCAACAGAAGCAAATTTTACCATTCAAATATACATCAAACAAAAATCTATCAACAAAATATTATAAAACACACAAAACTCTAAGTAAAACATGATTTTTACCGCTATAAAACCAGCTCTCTCCACCGCTTTTAAACCTGTGAAACTCGCCATCTTGAAATTATTTATGCTAGTCACCAGGACCGCCCCTCACGGCTCGACGGAAAAAATTCTGAAATGCGAGACTGCGCTTGAGTTTAAATTTACATGTACAAATCGCAATAATATAAACAAAGTTTTATTCACTGAATATCTACAGATACATTGAAACACTCAGTCTATTTGATAGGTATACTGCATTTAGCTTGCATCACAGAGCCTGTTAAACATGTTAGTCGCTATAAAGTATATTTTGACCATTTTGAAAATTTTGCAGGACCAGATGCATCTGTTGATGGACATGTCTGTGTTTGTCTTTGTGATAATTTTTCATTGGTACAGCTTCTTTCATTTTTCGGTGATAAAGCATCATTTACTTCATGACCTAAATTGCCCAAATGACTTTCACCAGTCTTGCCATGAGGATATGCTCTTTTGCTATTATTAAATTTTTGTGTTTTTCTTTGCTGATATTCATTCATATTATCTGATGTTATTTCTTTCATTGGTTTCTTTCGTTTTTCGGCTCTGTGCTTTTTAAATGTTTCCCGTTCTGTTGTGAATTCAGTAGAATTTTCATGAAGCTCTTCAATTTCTGGAAATTACAAAAAATCAATTACTTTGTTTAATTCATATCTAAGGAATTTTAAGAGTAGCCCAGTGTTCAATTCAAGACCAGGGTGTTGGTTACAGTTTCCCCTGCTAGTCTGCTGGGAAAAATTTTGTATATACCTACCAGTAGGATTGGATGTAGCACTCGAAACAAACTGGTTCCATTTACTTGTCTGGTTCATCCTACACTTTTCCTCATTTCCTTGAACATCAATTCCAGTTGTTTCATTGTTGCGTTCCTGAAGACACCCTTCTTCCATCATTTGACGTTTTAGATTACCATTGATCATGTTCAATTTCTGCACCACTTGTCGACATTCCTTCCCACTGCCTTGAGCAAAAATCTTTCTGAATGATTGCTTCTCACCACACATTTTGCACATCCATTTTTTCCCTTTTTTAACCTGATGAAAGAAATATGTCATGCAGTCTGGCAGTTGAAATTATGAAAACATTAATATTTTTGCTTATTTAAAAAAAACTTTTTCTATCATACCTGCTGCCCCTGAAATGTTTCGCAGGAACAACAATTCACAACACAAACTTGTGCCATATTTTGATCAAAATAAAATATGATCAAATCTTGTCACCAAATATCTTTGTTTTGATTTTCAAAAAGTGGCGCGTCGGACACTTCCGAGCCTATAACGACCTGTTCCGATTCCAGGACTATAAATAGCAGCAGATAGCTAATTTGTTATTCAATCTGCGAAATTCGAGTTGGGGAGTGCGTAATTTCAATATACGATAATACGACGAAGAAAGCCAAGGAAAAGGCAGTTTTTCTCATGTTGTTAGACTATGTCTGGTTTATGTGAGTACAACAAATATGTTAGCATGTATTTTTATATATTTAACCTAAGTTTGTTCGGCGATTTGTTATGACTTGTTGAACATGTAATATTTGCCCGTCCAAGTTTCGGATGTCGGAATTAATTATTTTAAGTACTTTTTATTATCTAATTATTTCAAGTTAAGACATGTTCTTCTATAAAAGCATTTTAAAGTCCAGTAGAGAGTCAGTCTAGTTGAAATATATCGCCAGAAGCTGTTGTTTCGCTAATAGAAATGTTCGGGGTTATAAAATCTCAGTTTATTAAACAGACAAGATTAAAACTCGCTTTATAATTAATTTGTTATAATTTATTTGTGATCAAAGTTACCGTTAAATACTGTAAACAATAATGGTTTTGTGATTTTTATGTGGTTGTAACACATTTTAGAGGACATAGAAATACAGTATTGCAATAAATCTCCCCCAAGATAAATATTCAGTGAATTTCAACGAGTCAATGTTTACATTTAATAGAATAGTATAGCCAACATGTGGGATAATTTTTATGATTTTCCCACCATTTGACAATAGAATACAGAAATTGCCTATTGTGAACCCATTGTGTTCAGTATAGCTCTGAAAATATATGAAAATGATATTAAAATACTAGGAATGCATAATAATTTATTATTCTCATTGAAGGGTGCACCATTGCATAGATCAGCTATCAAACATATTATTCATGATCAAGTTTATCTTGACTTTTTCAGAAGAGAGGCTACATGAGCACAGCTGGACATACCCCCATTGAATATCTGTTGTTGGATTGAAGTTGGGTCATATGCACATGATTAATAATCTGCCTATTCTGGGTTTTTTCAGACTCCGCACTACTCAATGGCCAAGGATCACACCAAAACCCCACCCACTTTCATCCAACCAATAGGAATGAAGAAACAGTTACCAACTACGAACAACTTTATGTGTACAATTCACGCCCGGCAATCCAACCGTCTCATGAGCCAGCAGTGTTTCATAACCCAGTTGGTTGGCCTGGTAATACTTCATGGACTCTTAACAATAGCATTCCTAGTAGCTTTATAGAACAGATTCAAGCAAAAAATCAATTGCTGGTAAAAAACAAAGAGGTTATGGAAAAGTAAGTCTCTTAAGCTGCTTTTAATTGGTATATTTACAGTATGCTATATGTCCAAACTACCTAATGTTAAGAACTCTTTGAGTGATGACTTTTTGTGAGAATGTTGGTAGCATTCAGACACAACTGTATTGGGAATTCAGATACAATTACTTATTGTAAAATATAATTACTTATTTACTGTAAAGTACAATTATGTATTGTAAAATATCACCAGCATTGGTCTGTCATATTTGACTCTTGCATGCAGGTAGATTTTACTGAGCTTCACTGTAGCAGATGGCAGCCTGTGAGTATAACAGCCACTTGATTGTCTTGTTTCTTGGTGGCTCTTATTTGCAGGCTAAGTAGATGCTGGTCAAATGGTAGTACTATTACAGTGAGAAAATAATTTTTCATTATTTGTGTAGTAATCTTATTTGGTGCCAGTTAACCTATTGAGTGGCAGCACTCTCTCCTTGACAAGTAAAATCATCTGGTGGTAGAGTAAAATAATAAAGTAAAGTACATCAGGGTGTAATTGCAACTTAAATGGTTAAATGGCAAAATGCATGGGAAACACATGCAGTTTAGTTTGTTTGCTCATATAAGTGTTAACAGCTTTGAAGTTAACCACCATCTGCCAGTGCCCTCTAGCTGTCATGCAACTCACCTGTATCTGAAAGATTATCTTTTCCAATTGCAATTTCAAAATACCATCTTGATTACCTCATGAAATATATTGTAGACAAGGAGCTTACATATCTCAACTGGAAAAACACCTTGAGGCGCAAAATTCAAGTGACTTATTAAGACGACTCCAGGATCGAGAGCGAGATGTTGAACATTTACGTGCTAGGCTAGAATCAGAGACTGCTCCAAAATATGAAGTAGAAAAGTTGAGAAGAAATTTAGGGTAAGCTTTTAAGTGTTTATAGCAATATGTAATTTATACACTATAGTTCTAAATTGTCCTTCCTGGCAAAGATTTTACATGGTCAACCTTTAATAAACTTGTGGAATTAGAGGGGGAATTAAGACTGAAATATCTTTATTATTACTAGATAGCTCTGTTAGATTCTATACTTTGTTGAAGGTTTTCATCCTTTCTTGGTCAAGTAAGTGTTACTACAGGAGGAAAGTGTTACTACTACAGTCTGAGGAAAACTCAGATAACATCAGATTATGATAATTATTCCTTAGTGAGGCAGAATATGAACTTGAGAAGACAGAGAAAGTCCTTCAGGAAACTTTAAATGAAAAAGAAGTTGAAGCAAATACGCTTCAAGCACAGGCAAGTCTTGTACTTGAACTCACTGTAGATATTCCAACAGAATATCAAGTAAAGGTACTATCATTGAATTGCACAGATTTCTGGCAAAGCCAAAGAACTTGATCATGCAAAGAGAGAAATTAAAAGATTACAAGAAGAAAAATCTGAATTAAGGTGAGGAATATATAAAGTTAATAATGTTTTCCTGGATTACTTATTCAGTACTGTACAGTTTATACTAAATTTAAATTAAAATTAAAATGTAATTTTTCTAATGTAGAACACGAATTGAAAACTTAGATAAATATGTAGGTGATCTACCAACCTCTGAGGACTACAAGAAACTTCGTAAAGAAGTATCCTTTATATCTCAAAGTTCTTTTATCTCTTCGTAATTGTTGTCATGTGTTCATCTGACATCATGTTCAAAACAAAATAGGATGATGTTGGAATGTTTTAACAGGTCTTTAAATTAAAAATGGTATGACAACTTAAAACATTATAATATAAGTTCATTTGACGCAACTTCCAAACTGTATAGAAAGCATTCTTGACAAATATCTTTAGCTAAAACACTGGAAACATCTCTGTTCGAAGCTGCAAACTCAAATGACTCAACAGGAGGAACAATTAACTTCTGGACGGAAAGATCTCGAAGAAAAGGTGAATCTTGGTGCAAATATAGTGTTGTGTAACTAAATAGTATCTTACTAGTCCAAAGTTTCAAGCTGTGTATTGCTCATTTTAGGCTTTAAATGCGGACAGATTTGAACGAGAAAATGCTGATTTGAGACGTATGGTCAAAAGGTATAGGTGATGATCACATAAATTCTTAGGTTCTTAGGGGTCATTTATACCTATACTATCCAGGCTCGTGGTTGGTTGATTATAACAATGAAAGACAATAAAACTATAGAAATCGTCTTTCTAAAGAACGAGTCACGAACAATGATCGTTTTTGTTTCTGATTTGTTTCTGAAAGCCAATCACAAAACATGATCATTTTAGGCAGGTCTTCACCCTTCGTTCTTATAAATTGCCGTTTTTGCTTATGAATATACGGGGATTTTTTCTGTCATGTTAAATATCTTTGGAATCTTGTATATGTTCTAATTACGAATATAATTGTCTAATTACATTTAGTTAATGACACAATTACTTTTACTGTTTAATTTGTTCTAATTGTAATTATTATCTATAGTCTTCAAGACAGGATGAAGAATGATGAAATGCATTCAAAAGCGTTAGAACTAGAACACATGACATTTGAGAACGAAAGACTGCAAGCTGACTTAGCTAAAATGGAAAAGGTTTGACCAATTTTCTCAGAAACTTTAATACATTTTGGATATTGCAATTTCTTGTTTCCATTCCAATAACGTATTGGTGTATTTCAGATACTTAAAGAAAAACAGAGGAAAGCAAAAAACTTCTATCTCCATTCTCAAGAATCGCAGAAAAAGGTGGTGGAACGCTTATCCCAGGAGGAGGTATGTAAGACAGTGCTGGAAAATGTCCGGCAGCGCCAGCAGCACAGCTGCCAGGAAATTTTTACCAAAATATCTTCGCAGGAAATTTTCTTACCTTGCAGGAAATTTCTGTCATCTTATACTGGACTGCATGCCATATAATTTACTTATTGTTTACAAAAGCGTCTTGTGCCCATACTGAAGTTTATCACAATGTGCGGCACCATACGTTGACCTACACTAGGAAATTTTTATTTTTCAATTTTGCTGCCAGGAAGAGAAATATATTTTCTAGGCCTGATGTAAGAAGTTCCCAAATGCTGCATATGTTATCGCTCTTGATGTATAATGACTATCCAGTTGCGTTACTTCGTACAGGATACAGTTGCTGCATTACGTGAAGAAGTTTCAACGAAAGAGTTAAATATCAGCGAACTCAAGAGTTCTATGAAACAAGTAAGATTACAAATCACTGTGAGATTGAATCTGCTTACCACCTTTGAAAGATTGGAGTATGTAAGAATAATAAGATTTTTTGTGTGTGTTGGTGTTATGTACTCAGGTGAATATGATGTTTGTGATGTTACTCTGAGTGTGCATCCACACCGGGCAAGCTGAAAAGTTAGCTTAACCACGGTGGGAATCGAACCCACGACCTTTGGGATACTAGTCCAATGCTCTGTCAACCGAGCTACGTGGTCAAGTCGGTTCGAGTTGATGATATTTCGGAACCGAGTCTAGTTCCTTCAATATCATTGTATTCTATGATATCAACTCGAACCGACTTGACCACGTAGCTCAGTTGGCAGAGCATTGGACTAGTATCCCAAAGGTCGCGGGTTCGATTCCCACCGTGGCCAAGCTAACTTTTCAGCTTGCCCGGTGTGGATGCACACTAAGAGTAACATCACAAACATAATAATACGATTTGTAATCACAAGCATAGCAAATGAAAAAAAAAAGAAACCTCTAGTAATTAACTCTAGTATATCCATATTTAGAGCCAGGCTACGCGACTTCTATAATGCTAAATTACCATCATATAGTCCTCCTGGCTGCATCTAAGTAAATTTAATGTTATATAATATAGTTGTTTGTTTAATCATATACTAGTATTGATAGGGGTAAAGTGTCATTTGGGACGCAAGTCCTGTTCTTTTCTCCAGTCACGTCTATGTTTAGTGTGTTATCTTGTAAGAATGTTGTGTTAGTGTTGCTTGTTTGCTAGTATACATTTTTTGTATATATCTATATAAAGGTGACGAAATTATTAAATTAAATTAAATGAAATGAAATTTAGCTTCTATTCGTTCATTCTCGTTTAGCTTTCGTCACAATATCAAGATGCTGTGGAAGAGAATATGGACATCGGTGATAAATTAAAAAAGGCAAGTCCATCTAAAAGTTTTTCATGATCGAAGCTGGTTCATTCCTTTAAAAAATATTTCAGTTTTATTGTTATTATGTCATGGATGTGGTACAGAAAAATGTAAAATTACGATGATTTTCTTTTACAGTTGCAGATAATAAATAATAAAGAAGCTATTGAAACAAATAGAAAAATTTATAAACAGGTACTTTTATCGATCCGTATGTAGAAGTATTTGATATTTCTTAACATTCCTTTTCAACAGTTATTTCGAAACAGTCTTTCTTATCTTAAATGGGCTTTTGCACAACACTTAACAAAGAACAATACTGACGGCAATCCCTTTGAAAATATGGCAGCCATTTTGGAAGAAAACACGCTCCAAATGCAATTAATTGGATTCTTTTGTTAGCGTTGCTTCAACATGGCCGCCATGACGTCATGTGCAAACCAAGAATTAGAATGTTCCATTGTTTTGAAAATTCCATTGTTTTCCCGTGCCTTATATAGTTACTCATTGTTCACATTCTGCCTATTATTCTTCATTATTATGTACATGTCTTACGTATGGATTTCTGTTTAACCGCAGCTTCGTCGTAATGTGAATAAATTAAAGGATATAATGAGATTATATTATCAGAGAAAGGAAGGTCGTGATTTAGAATTATCTTTACTCTTAGGCACAGGAGGTAAGATAGTAATTAGATGATTATTTTGAGAGGGTGACCCTTAAAGTGGCTCTCAGAGGCGCCCTGTTAAGCTGCGTCCTTCGCAATTCAGCTTAGGCCAAAAAAAAAATGTGGGTTTCCGGTTTCTTCTTATAAAAACTTAGGTAGGGTAGGTCGGTTTTAACTTTTTTTTTTTAACTTTTTTTTTAATTTTCCGAACAAGCGGACGCCATTTTGTTTAGTCAGTGCTTCCACATCCAAAGATAAATTTCCCTAATATTTCCTCAAATTTCAATTTTCCACAAACATTTTCCTCTAAGTGGAAACACTTACAAGCATAGGTAGGGTCGGGAAACCGGAAACCCCCATATTTTTTTTTTGGCCTTAGATGATTATGTTGAGAGGGTGACCCTTAAAGTGGCTCTCAGAGGCGCCCTGTTAAGCTGCGTCCTTCGCAATTCAGCTTAGCTCTCGGCTGCAAGTGAGGATGACACTTCCACTTACCCACAAATAACCTGTAATCAGGACCGCCAATACGGACGGGGGGGGGGGGCACGTTGGCCCAGGGCCCCCAGATCAAAAGGGGCCCTAAAGCAACGATGGTCTTTAGGGCCCCTGGGAACGTTTTGCCCCGGGCCCCGCGCAACCTCGCGGCGGCTCTGTCTGTGATAGAAACGTACTAATAATAAATATCAATTCCCAGCATAATCATGTCCGTATAATAATAGCCATAACAAAGAGAAATTTTCATCAATTTAATTATTTACAATGAAAATTTCTCTTTGTTATGGCTATTATTATACGGACATTATGCTGGGCATTGATATTTATTATTAGATTACGATTCCCGCCTGGTTCATCCCTCGCAACTATTCTGAGAAACGTACTAGTATCGTCTTTTTATTGTTTTGAAAGTGCCATCCAATAACTCGTTGTTTAACTTAAATTATTTTAATTTCTCTTGAACATTTACGTTCACAGCCTCTGCTGAAGGATTAAGAACTGGTAATCACGAAAAATCACTAAGTGACGAAGTCGGTGAACTCACGAGCGATATCGACGAGTTCCAAAAATTTCTAGCTGATGAGTATGCTGAAGAACTGGCCAATAATTTAGAAGGTAATAATTGTATTACCCAATAGTTGAAACGCTCGCAAGGTAAGCTGGCTAGATAGCTTTTCGCCTTCTTTGTGCCAATGTTCGAGAGAAGAAGAGGTCTACACAAAGACGTTATTCATGTCCGTACTGCGGCAGCGTGACAAATTCGTTGGAACGTTCACATCATAGTCAATAGACCTTTCCCCTTATGAGTGAAATTTTGATCTAGATATGCCTGGACAACAATTTCACCACAGCTTGAAAGAGCATCACAAAATTAGTAATATTCCCAAGTTTCGTCGCGAAATGTTGTAAAATGCGGATAATATAGCCCTGCGAAGTTTGCCGTTTTTCAGTCATTTTGCATTAGCTACAAATGGGAAATTGATAATCAGTTGATCATCTGATTATCAATTTTCCTCATTTTACAACATTTCGCAACGAAACGTCGGAATATTACTAATTTTGTGATGCTCTTTCAAGCTGTGACGAAATTTTTGTTTAGACTTGTCTAGATCAAAATTTCACTCAAAAGGGGAAAGGTCTATAGAAAAAGAAGGTTAGAGAACCCGATGCAGACATGTAACAGACCTCATTAACTATGTTTTTGTCTTGGTTTATGCAAAAAATGGTCGGTTCATCGTCACGTGTGTATTATGACCAATAGCTATGTTTTCATTTAACCATTGTGTAATGTCACGACTGGGTCATTAAACCAACACTATTAGTTGGTTGGGCGTAAAAACAATACACACGTGACGATGAACCAATCATTTTTTTGCATAAACCAAGACAACAACATAGATAATGTGCAGGGACGCCGGAACTGGGGGGACAGGAGGGGCAGCTGGCCCTCTTGCCTTTTGCTAGGAGGGGCAAGGGGGGGGGGGCAGAAGTGCCCTTTGAGATGTAAACTACTACCTTATAAATCACATTTCCAGTGATGCTTTTTGGCAAAATCATGAGGTATGATCTTGAATGTGACCTGATTAAGTGCGTTTGCTTTCATTGGCAAGTCAACACATTATTGTAGGTTTATATCTTCACCGGGATCTATAGAGGTGTGCGTTTGCCCCCCTTTGCTTTTTTATCGTTCCGGCGTTCAGCTTGTAAACAAGGAGTATTTGTCAATATCTGCCGTTTGCACAAGCAAGAACTTAATATATTAGCTTAAAATGTATTGAAAAAAATCCAAATACACAAGTATTAAATGGAAAAAGGTAATGTAATAATATAATTTAATTCAGGACTGTATGTCCAAAGAACAATTTGTAAGAAAAGACAAAAAATTGTAATATATATTATTAAGTTGTTAGGATGTGAATACAAAGTTGTGAGGATTCGAAAAGTAAAATTAATATAAATTTGTTATGTTTGGTTATTTGCATTGGGCATGTGCAAGATGTCATAATAGCAGAGAGTACCTTCCACTGTTTCATATTTATATATAATACAACGTTTAAATATGCAAATAATCTTTTTATAGATGACCTAAATTAATGATAATTGGGAAATCGTGAATTACAGATAAGCATGAGTACCGTGATGCATGTTATTCAAACAAATTCCCTTAATCACTACTGCAACACGAACCCATCTTAAGAATTTTCGTACTTGTGTTGTTACCGGAATCGTTGCCAAAATTGTTGCATGTGGCCTTAAAAATAAGTGCTTTAAAAGCGAAGTATGATGTATGTGTCGAATAGCGTGAGAATGCAGGCATGTGCTTTTGACAGATGTTATTATTATCATATCATGAAGTACTGATCTTTATCGATGACAGTAATATGCTGATGAATTGTGAAATAGGTGTGAAATAACATCAAGTGAAGAGCGAATTTTTTAATTTTCTATATAGACTATAATTTCTTACACTAAAAAGTGCTATTAGGCCAGGTCAACCTATATCTATTATAGAATATTAGGTTACATATGAATTGGTGTGTATCTCAGATTGCATTCTGTGTGGATGCATGGACTTTTGGTACAAACCAAAACTAATTTCTATCCAAAAGCGTTATACTGACATGCTAGACTCTTGTTGTGGTTTCATGGAAAAACGTACAAATACAAAATGCATTAAGTAATAAAAAATGACTGGAAATGTTGGAACTCGGTAATTGGCCTAATAAAGATAGCCAATTAAAAGTAATATATTGCCTATTGGGAATATAATACATTATCTACATCGGGAAGAAACCCCACTGACCTATAATAGCTATATAGCATGCCGGAATAATTCAGTTTTATACAATGTTGATGATTGAATATTGGTTGTAAGGTATAGGAAGTAATCTTAAGACAAGCGGCTTACAACAGGTCCTGATTCAATGATTTAGTTTCACTAATAACCTATAGTAACATGCAGAAACAATATTTTCTTTCCAACAACACTTCATTAAAAAAAATGGATCTTCACTTAGTCTTAGAAAGTCTTAGTAAAACTGTGTCTGTGAAACGGCTTCAGAAATTGTTAGTTCGTAACATACAAATATTTGCCTCCTGACAATGAGTTGCTCAGTAAATTGTAATGCATAAAGTTAATTATCCAGCTTTTCCTTTTCACCGTTATATCTTTTGGATGGCTTTAATCTAAATGGAACGTGCAAAGGCTTCACAAAGGAACTGTTCCTTCACTAGATTCTTTCAAATTCAAAAATCAACGCTCGAAACCTCAATTGCCCTTGACATTTAATACGAAAGTCGACCGGAAAGTCGGTAATGTTTTATAATGCATAAAAAATCTTTCCAGCGTTATCTATTTCTTTGTATAGCTTACTGAAAATACGTAAACTAAGGCCAAGGAGACAGTGCAAGTCTACTACAAAGGAACAGTTCTTCAGAACATTACGCTTGCAATGACTTGCTCAGAAAATCGTAATGTTTTAATGCATAAAAGATAGCCACTTTTCACCCTTATCTTTCTTTTGTATGCGCACCGTGGGAACCGCATGGCTGCTGCGAGAGATTTCAATACATGCACTGTTTCTATTATTTGCAAAGTACACGGAAAATTGTTTTGTATATATAAGTAGTCATTTAGCAAGCAAACAAACTCCTTTGAACAGTTTATCCTCGCTGCATACAGGCATTGCCTTCCCAGCGTTTAATGAGACCCGTTTTTGAAAAATATTTGAACAACTCATTAAAATATATCCAATAATATCAGAAATTTATTGATACGGTAATTTTATGACTCTTTGAAGTTTCACACGTTTTCGTCTTCGCCAGTTTCAATGTACAAATGGCCCAAATGTAACAGTTGCTCAGTCTGACATTATTTCAATTCTTCCTCACGGTAAACATGTAATGTATGGATTTTTTCAAAAGAAAACTGCCTACCTGTAAAGCTTGCAGTTTTCAACCCTGTTTCTAACCTGAGTTATGAATGAATATTTAACTAATTTTAACATCCAAATTTGGAAAATCAAATTTAAGTGAATATACAGCAACTCTGAATGTTGGTAATTTTTTATAGCAGTAGTATACAATTTAACTATTCGTTCGAAATTCTAATGCAATTAAATCCAATTAAAAAGTATCAAAGAGAGAAAAAAATCCATGTTGAGTGTTGACCATAATTAGTTCTGAAAAATAAAATAACTCCTATCTTATCAGATGTTTTAAGAAGTCAAGCACCGCCATATATTTTGGCAGAATGTGCATGCTAGCACTTTTAAATAGTATTAAATTTTGAATATTTAGATGTATTTACAAACGGCTTGTCCACACAGGATATGAAAAAGTCAATTTTATCTTGTGTGCGAATTGCGTGATGTGTTATCGCGTTTGTATCCTGGGCGTAATTGTATGTTTTGCGCAACAAAGGAAACCGTCTGCTCAATTGCTTGCGGTTCTTATATACTTCTAAACAAAAAGTCACATCGATATTGTGTGCCATCAATTATGCATGCGATACACTATGATAGCGCACTTATAAAACTCACACACCATGCATGATTCACGCAGATCTCAGCTTGCGCGCTTGAATAACCAACACACATCAGACAAGCGAGAAGACTTTCACAGTTTCTATAAACGTTATTCCACTTTTTATGCATGTTGGAAATGGCTTGCTCTATGTTTACAAACCATAATGCATATACAACGTACAAAGCTTATGAATCGTTCAGTAACTCGAGTGTCAGTAATCCAGTGATGGAAAACCAATTACCCTACCCAACACCATCTTCAATCATTCAAACACAGAGTCAGCAAGGCGCGCTACACAAACCGCAGTGTCGATACACGTATACTTTACCAAGCCAAGCTTTGAGCGCAGGCTCTGCGGGAAATATTCTTGGAAATCATTCTCTCTTCGATCCAGAGCTTGAAGCTAGAGCGAAACAGTTGCAAGAATTGGAAAGGTGAGTGTTGGGATAGATTTCTCATTCACTAGTTTACACTAATTTATATCATTATTGGACAGCCAACGGAGACTCCTCTTTCAATAGATTCACACTTTCAAATTGTTTTTAAGTATGCACTAATCAAATTGTATGGCGGTATAAACTTCTTTTAAAGTTCGTGAGCTATTGTGATCACAGAGATTCTTTTATATCATAAAATAGCCCTATAAGTATACTAGTTTACCGTTGTGGTACTTACGCTAATACTAACGATTCTAGCCATGTTTGTAGCGAATGGGGGGCATGGCTCTAGTTTTTAGAGTTTTTAATTGCATGAAGCTGTTAATGAGAAGTACTTGTGCTATTGTAGTGATACATTGTCTTTGCTTTATCTAGATTTGCAAACGAATTCAAACACTGCCGTATAAAACTTGGTTACACTCAGACTGGGGTGGGATCTGCACTGGCTGCAATACATGGAACAGATTTCAGTCAAACCACAATCTGTCGTTTTGAGAATTTACAACTCAGTCTGAAGAATGCCTACAAACTAAAACCGATCCTGACCCGATGGCTTGCCGAAGCTGAACGACAAGGAGCGGACGACGCCGATGATCAACTCGGACAGGATCGTAAGAGAAAGAAAAGAACAACCATTGGTTTGACGGCAAAGGAAGCTTTAGAGAGGCATTTTATGAAACACCCAAAACCTTCCTCCCTTGAAGTTTACAGAATTGCAGAGAGTCTAGGACTGGATAAAGAAGTTGTCCGAGTGTGGTTTTGTAATCGCAGACAGCGAGAAAAGAGAGTAAAGACGACATTAAACACTGCTCTATCACTGTTTCCCCCATTACTTCACCAACCCACTGTTATGTAAAGTTAGACGCATTCATGATCTTGTTGTCTGGTTTAGACAGCGAGAAAAGAGAGTAAAGACCCTGTTTCCACCATTATACTTCACCAAACCACTATGTAAAGTAAGAACCCTTAGTGCTACATTCACACTAACGGGACTGGTTTAGACAATATAGAAAAGAGAGCAAAGTCAATATTAAGCTGTTCACCAACCCACTGTTATGTAAAGTAAAAACCTTGCCCGTACTGCCATGTTCATTCTCTCTCCCAGAAATGTGGAACAATGTGTTTGGACTGACTTCATTTGGCATTCATTGAATATCGTCTACCAAATGGTGGGGGTCTGGAAAGTCATTGGAACTAACTGGAGCGAATGTGTACGCAATCGGTTCGAATCGGCTTGAAAATCGTAGCTACGATTCCACCCACTCTCATGTCCTCTGAGGCCGGTTGTATAAAAAGGTAGTTAAAGTTAACTACAGCCCAGCGGGCAAAATGACGTTGATTCAACGTTGAATCAGTGTCAGATATGACCTCCCAGACGTTGGATAGACGTTGAAAAGTGATTGAAAATGCAAATTGGATCGACGTTACCGCTCTGCTAGCGTTGAAACAATGTTCATATGAAACCAATCAAAATCGCGTATTTTAGAGTACTATTTAACTACAAAATAATGTATAAAAAGTAGTTATAGTTTATACAACCGGCCCCAGGTCGGCAATGTGCACTATTCATAGAAAGAATGTATTGTAGTATATATCCCGATCCTGTTTCACGTGCAGTACTTGAACAAATGTGTAATGAGCAAAGATTTTACTGTAAATACATTGATTTAATTGTTGTAGAAGCATTGATGTCTCATAATGAAAAATAAATTAGTGTTTAAACTATGCTATATACACCTAAATATACAACACTATAGTGCGCGGTCTTGTAGTATATCTATTACAACACGATCACCCCAAACTATTTTATTTTATTTTGCAATTAGATTTGCCACACACACAAACACAAATACCACTAAATCATTACTCAATATTACATATTTTACTTACAGTATACAGGCAGGGACTGACCACGGGCATAATCTCCAATAACGGATTATAATAATAATATTGTGTCTACATACATATACTTTATCTTTATTCTGTGAATATTCTCTGTCGAGTAAATATATTTTGTGATAAACGTGCATGATCTAACACTGACATCATTCTTCATTAACGTTCAGCTCAACCTGAAACACGCTTATGGGGATGGCAACGAGTTCTGTGTTCCAGTTGAACTTTTCTCACCCGTGCTTTTCTGACATTCAATAGTAACATTTTCACTGGACTTGCTTAACTTTTGAAAAAATTCATTAATTCTGCCAGTAATATCCTCGCTGTCCTTCAGCAAAGCATTATTGGCCGAGGCTCTACGCTTGAGTAATTTGGGAATGGTTAGACTGTCACTTGATCTTTTTCTTTCCGTATCAATGCACTCGTGCAATGCAATTGTTGGTGCAGGTAGCGAAAATCGACGTTTGTCGCTTCTAGGTAAAGGTTGGCCCACCTTAGAATTGTCAGGTGGATGAGCTGGAGCCCCAATTGGGGGCAACATACTAAGCTGTGCTCCACTAAGTTTGTGAGCAAACCGAGGACTGAGTTTTTTCATGTCGGTCGATGATAATGGCGGCCGAATTTCGCTTGGATCTAAGTTTTTAAACTTCAGTATTTCTTCTCCTTCTGCTATCTGCTTTCTTAGTTGATCTTTCTCATGTCGAAACTGCTTGGAAATGTGATCTTTCTGGATGTCCAATCGGTCCAATTCGAGTCTTAAACGTCGTCCAGAAAACGCATTCTTTTTGAGATTCTTGTCATCGTACTCTGACCTCAAGCTCGCCATTTGAATTTCTCTTTATCACAACTAGAATATCTTTCACTGTGGACTCTGAGTTTCCGCGCGAAGTTTTTCTGAAGGTTTCATCTCTTTAACTGATTACAATACTAACAAGAACTGTATGTAAATCTACATTGATCCACCTGCCGTACTAGCTGTCCATCAATTGTAATTTTAAACAATGCAATACTATTTTTATTCCATGCCAAAAAAAGTAACTGTTCAAATCTCATATTGAGATAACTTCATTCTTCATTTTATATCGGCGGTATTTGAAGTTATCTTTAAAAAAAACTGGAAATTTAAAAGCAGATATTATCCGACAATAAATGCAATTTGCCTGTCTGTCGTTGGCAATATATAGTCCAATTTGCATTCAATGCATCATAATATTGTCTTTTAATCTATATTTGCTCGACTTAATATATCGCGCCACGAAAAACGATATTTCCAGCTTGTGTTTTGCAAAAAAAAAACCGGGAACATTAGATTTTCAGAAATTTCGTTGAGCTACAACGGAAAGTAAACTGAAATATTCCACTCAGTTGCACTGGCACCGCACAGATGTCGTCCAAAGATTAAAATAAATGTTTATATAACCTTTCTTTGTTATCTAATTAAAATGCATAAGCTTATCGCTTTCCGCGATTAAAAGAGAATCTTTACGACAAGATTTTAAGGAAGTAGCTGTTACTATGTAGCCTGTTGCTATGGGACACAAAGTCCATTTCTTGATTCGTACATTTTCGTTCATTTTTATTCATTTTCTTGACTCGCTTTCGGTGGTTAAAAGAAAATCTTTACGACAAGATTTTAAGGAAGTAGCTGTTTCTTGTAGCCTGTTGCTATAGGAAACAAAGTCCGTTTCTTGATTCGTACATTTTTTAAACGAAGTTGTGATTTTTTCTGAGACTACGACGAGATACCCTGGATCAGGGGGTTTCCTGTACTCAAAGAGTGTTTTGCTGCACTGATATTAAGTCTTGGATCGGATTTAGTTTTGTAATGACTAATATAGTATTCTTCAATGCGTATCTCACATTGTATTGCATACTATACCTAATGTTTAGATGGATTGAAAATTGAAAGCACTTCTAGCTTCAATTGTTCACATAAAATGCTACGGTTACGAAGCTAAAGTTGTAGTACGAGGTCGAGGCAATTCGCAAGGCTGGGTTTTGGGCAATCTCGTACCCAGAGCCACTCAACGATGGCTCTGGGTACGAGATTGGGCTTTGGGCGAAAAATTGCCAGGACCATTACTGTAACCAATCAGATGCGTTTGATACATCTGATTAACCAATCAGATGCGTATTATGGCCGTGAGAGGTGCCAACCTCGTTCCCAGGCTCTTCCTTCTTGTAGCCAGGCACTATTAGGGGGGGATGGTGGGAGAAGCTAGGGGGTGGAAGCGAAGGCGAGAGAAAGAGAGCGAGGAAAAATGGCGCCAGCTGATCCAGTTCAAGTGGCTGCGGTTTCGTCGCGTTTGCGCATGCTCTATTTTCCGACAGCACATATTACAGAAGGAAAACGAATTTCTATAAATCTTAATTTCTTCCTTTCTGTATTGCATTGCGGAAGAAAGACACGGCGAATTCGTTCTCAGATATGTCTACTGTAAACCAAAACACTCGGTTAAAATCTTACAAGAACAAAGGTCTTGACGCTGAGGAACTAAGGCGAAGACGCGAAGAAGAAGGCGTACAACTTCGCAAAGCGAAACGGGAAGAACATGTAAGATATTTAATCTTTGTCATTCATTCATTGTGTTAGAAATATCATTTGAGTGGCTAAAGAGTTTATCTTTAGTTGATATATTAAGGTCTTACATATTGTTGCTTTTTGGTGTAGGTTTTCAAACGGAGAAATGTTGAAACGCAGGATTTCGATTCGACTCCTGAACTCGAAGCGTTGTTGAACGACCCTGCACGGGTAAACTTTATTAAATAATTTAAATTTATATATTGGTGATATTGTATTGTGCAGTACACTGAAAGTATGTAATTGTACATTAATGCTGTTGGTATATATCTACTGTAACTTTTTGATTGTGAATATAATCATGTTGGGACCAGCAGGTGGTAAGATTATATGGCTGTCAACTTGGTTATAGCCAGATTTTCTGGCACAGGGAATACCCCCAGAACATGGGTTTATCCCCAAAGAGCTGCTGCTCCTCAGCTCTCCCCCCACCAAAACATTAAGGAATGAAACCTCTGACCACATATCTTAGTATATATCATGACATTCACATTTTGGGAATATGTTGGTGGAAGAGATTATTTTGCTGGCCTCAGAATGACAAAACATAACAAAGCAACAGTTTTACTAACACTAACCCTATTCCAAACACCAACTCTAATCCTAACCTAACCCTACTCCAAGTTTGTTTCTAAACCAATCTTGAAGAAAATGTTTTTGACGAAATGTCATTCTGAGGTCAGCGAAATAACTTCTTCCTATGACGGTCTGTGAAATTAGAAATTATGCTGAGATTGCTAATGAGAAATTATGCTGAGATTGCTAATTAAGGTCTGACACGAGGAAGCATCTGTGGGTTTAGGAGAACCAACCCCAATCTTCTTCAAGTTCGCACATCCCTCCACAAAGTAAGCAGAAATGGCTTGCATGCCACTTCAGAAGAAAAACTGTGGACACAGCTCTTGCAAATAATTCTAAATCCACGCCATTTTTCAGAGTGCTTTAGCAAATTCAATGATCCAGAAGTTATACACAGAGAATCAAGAGGAGCAGTTACTTGTCACTCAACAATTGAGAAGACTACTTTCAAAGGGTAAGGCAAAGAAACATGCATTGTGTTTTGTGAACAAAATAGTTTTTTATCATAACCATGCAAATTATATCATTGTTTTATTTCACTGATTAGAGCCAAACCCTCCCATTGAAGAAGTGATCAATAGTGGTGTTATTCCAAGACTAATTGAGTTTTTAAAGAGAGAAGATAACCATGTTCTTCAGGTGAGTAGCTTTTATTTATTGGCAATCCCCCCTCCCAATCCCCCCACCCAATCCCCACCTCCCAATACCCCCTACCTCCCAATCCCCCTACCTCACCATTCCCCCTACCTCACCATTCCCCCCCCACATCTCCCCCCAAGATGGATCTGCATCCACCCACCCCTGATAAGTAGAGTCAAAACATTGAATTGTTAGGGAGGTGTTGCAGGTGATACCTATAAGCAGAACAGCGTATAACTGTCTATTGATTAATGGTGATGTGTATTTCATAAAGTTTGAAGCAGCTTGGGCATTGACAAACATAGCATCAGGAACGTCATCACAAACAAGAAAAGTTGTTGAAGCTGGAGCTGTTCCTATCTTTGTTGCATTGTTGTCTTCACCACATGAAGATGTGCAAGAACAGGTGAGGATTATGGGTGTATCAAGTGAAAGCCATCCCTCAGGAGGTTATAGAGTAGCTCCCTGATGTTTTGAAGGGAATGTCCAGTTTTCTTGGTAATATAAAAACAGTGTTTAACAAAGCACATGTAGCTCAACCATTTGCTAGGCTTTTGAATTAATTGGGAAGAGATCAACCACTGATGTCAAATCATTGTGTATTTTTGTTTTCTACTCCAGGCTGTTTGGGCACTTGGCAATGTTGCTGGTGATAGTCCAGAGTGTCGAGATTTTGTCATTGCGAATGGCATGTTGGATCCATTACTCATGTATGTATTTTCAAGTGTCATCTGTAAAGATTTTGATAAAAAGTCCAATTTTTTATCCCTAATTAGGCTGATCCTAAAAGTTACACTAACCTTAAAAAAGATCAATGTTGCCTTTTTATTTTTTTTGTTCCCTTCCCTCCTGTTTACACTGGGGGAATTATAGCAAAGACATTGTATATTGTATAGAATATTAACCACATCTGGAAAATTAAGTATGATGAAGAATGCTGTTTGGGCTTTATCAAACTTATGTCGTGGAAAGAATCCACCACCAGATTTTACAAAGGTACAGATTTAGTTTAATATCTTTAAGCTGCAATACACCCAAATCTACTTTACTATTTTACTCTGTCTAATGCCAGACAATTTTACTCCTCAAAATTAACCCATAAATGCGCATCTAGATCATTATATTTTTATGATATTCCCATAGGTTTCTGTCTGCCTGCCTGTCCTAGCAAGGCTGTTATTCAGCAGCGAACCATCGACAATGTACCAATCTGATCCAGATATCCTGGCTGATGCATGCTGGGCACTGTCCTATCTTTCTGATGGTCCTAATGAGAAGATTCAAGCAGTGATAGCTTCTGGTGTTTGTCGAAGATTGGTAGAACTGTTAATGTACGTTGAACAGTCAAGTTATTGTCTTTTCTAAACTGTTGTATTTGTTTCCATATATCTAATGGTGATTTTTGTCCGAACTATTTGAAAGAAACACTTGCTGATGACTTTAGGATAACTTTAGTTTCAACTTGAATCATAGCTATACTTTTTGCAATTCCAGGCATCCTTTCAATAGCGTTGTCTCAGCAAGTCTTAGAGCTGTTGGAAATATTGTTACTGGTGATGATGTACAGACACAGGTATTGATTTTCCTTATATACAAATCTTATCTTGTCCACAAATTCACATATCAACTTAAATTTTATCCCAGGTTATTTTAAACTGCAATGCTCTGCCAAGTCTACTCCATCTACTGAGTTCATCAAAGGAAACCATCAGAAAGGAAGCATGTTGGACGTTGTCTAATATAACTGCTGGCAATAGAGCACAAATACAGGTTGGCTAATACTGTGTTACTGTATGTTCTTTGTTTTATCACTTTGTTCCTTGCATATTTACCTCTTTTTAAATTAAGAGGAGATTTTTTTGTATGTTACGTAACACGCGCTCAAAACTAATGCGTATAATATACCACTTGAGGTTATGACTAAATTCAAAATTGTTATTTTTCGATACGTTTCTCAATCGGCAAACAAACTTAAAAAGTATGTTTAGTGCTTTATCTGTAAAATAATGCTAAAATGAAGAGAGAAAATTATGTCTGAAGTTCAGTAAGTTTTGCTTATATGGTTGTAAATATGGCGTCAATTTTAAAGCATCATTGATAATTGTATTTTAATTGACAATTTTTAACTATTATTTTATGTTTCTCAACCGGCAGATGCATTTAAAAAGGTAGCTAACTGTATAAACTAGAGAATAAAGCTAAAACAAAGTAATTTTGAGAGGAACGCCAAAAAGATTTTAGGTTTTGAACACTTTTCATTGCAAATACGTGACATCGAAAAAAAATGCCTCTTAAAAGTATTTGGAGTTTGGTCGCACTGTTAACCCGTGGTTATGCCTAGTACTGTGTTACTGTATGTTCTTTGTTTCATCACTTTAATGGTTAGACAAATATAAAAATATTCTTTTGTATTCTTTGAATTCGTTTAGATGGTGATTGATGCAAACATCATTCCAATGTTGATAGAAATACTTGGTAAAGCAGAATTCAAAACAAGGAAAGAAGCTGCGTGGGCAGTTACTAACGCTACATCTGGAGGAACCCCAGAACAAATCAGGTAAGCAATTTCAACAATTAGAATACATAATTGGAAACAATAAGAATTCATTTAGAACTCAATTAGAAATGTTTAATTTCTTTTTATAACTCCAAATGTGGAAGCATCCTATACTAATATCTTTGATTTGATTTGAAAAGATATCTTGTCGATCAAGGTTGTATTCCTCCGTTATGTGACCTTCTCACGGTCATGGATATGAAAATCATCCGCGTTGCACTCAATGGTCTGGAAAATATTCTCAAAGTTGGCGAAGTTGATGCCAAACAAAGTGGAGAACCAAATAAATATGCTTTAATGGTTGAAGAAAGTTATGGTAAGTCAACTCGGCTCACGATTTTTGCTATGTCTACTGTGATCTAATTCTTTGATCATTATTTTGTAAATTTTCTTCGGCCAGGTCTGGACAAAATTGAATTCCTTCAAAGTCATGAAAATGAAGATATCTATAAGAAGACGTTTGAAATCTTGGAGAATTTCTTCAACGCCGAAGACGAGGATGAAAAACTAGCACCACAAGCCACCACTGATGAAGGACAATTTCAGTTTGGACAAGGTGTTGATCTGCCACAGCAAGGCTTTCAGTTTTGATGGAACATAGAAAGATATAGAAAGATCATAAGATTGAATTATGACCAGATCAGGAGAGCCACATTAATGTGAAAGAGAGAGAGTGAACGAAAGAAGAATGCGAACCCCTGAAAGTGGAAGAGCCCCCTTAAATCGTTCCCCCCGAATGCGAAAGCAGTAGAATTTGAGAGAGTTAATTCGTGAGCCCCGAAAGTGGATGATTCGCCCTTTATTTGAAAGTGGAAGATCCCCTCTGAAAGTGAAAGAAATGCTTTGAAGTGAAATATAAAAGCCAGCAAAGTAAATATTCACTATAATTTAAGAATTGTAAAATTCTATAAACATTTGGAGTGTTGACTGTGTAAATAGTAAAAGAGATGCCTAGAATTAGGGGCAACGAAGAATATAAAACAGATACATTTAATTTCAAGAGATGTAGATTTCTACGAAAAAGAAAAGTGAATGAAATTAGTAGGTGTGTGGAGTTGTGCAAAGCATATAAATGCATAATTTATACCTTGAAATATGCCAGTATGGTGATTCACACAACGCCTGAGTGATTTGAAAACGGCGCAGAAAAGTCATATTTACACTAAGGCGGAGCAAAATTGTTTGAAAACGTCACTTTTGCCGTAACAATTTGAGCACGGTTTCTAAACGGAGCGAGATGAAAACGGGGCGCTTGTAAAACACAAACGCCTGTATGTACTTGGTGTGACCTCTATTATTATGTATCAAGGCTAATACCTAACCCCGCCCCTAACCTGTAACCCCGAATACTGCAAAATATCTCAAATAGAGCAAAATCAGCTCTAATTATTGCGGTGCAAAAACTGATAAGGATCAAATGAGGTATCTACCCAAACACCGTTACTTTTTTGTACCGCTTGCATCTTGGGTCTCAAAACAGTCAATTCCAATGCATCTTGGGTCTCAAAACAGTCAATTTCAATGTTTTTTGTTTTAAGTTTCTCCTTTGCTCTATTTGAAATATTTTGGGTTCACGTGAGTGCTAATTTAATTTGTAAACAAACTGTAAAGGCGTAGTGTGAACACACCCAAATTCTGCTGGCATTATTTCACTCTGGTATAGTGTGAACCTACGGCTGCCTAGTCTAATACGTTTATTTGACTTGGTCCAGAGAACGTACCCTGCGAGCAGAGCCTCATTTTCTCTCGCTTTCTGGAGGCTCTGCCCACAGGGTGAAAGATGCGTGTTTTCTTATTAAGAATCAGGCGTTTCTCTGGCTAACTCCCTTGTACTCTATCGGTAACAAGTTTCCATATACCTTTTATACTACTTGTTTATAGTAATGTGATATACTTCTCTAGAACCTTACTAAGGCCGTCCTTACGTTTTTATTTTAAATAACGAAAATTTACAAAAGTTTATTTTTTGGTAACACAACATTTTTTACAGTAACAATAGAAAATATCTTTAACTTATCAAATATCAACAGTTTTTCTATGACTATGTACAATTGGTTTCGTTCTGATTTTGCCAACATCATGGTATTCTCACCGATGACAAAGTTTTACTGTCCTAGAAAAGAAGAAAAACTCACTCAAAATAACTAGAAGTTGATTACTAATCATAGGTTTTAATCTTCATCGAGAATAAATTTTACACTGAAAGCGGTGTCTCGAAGCCACAATTTTTACCTCGTAACTAACATTTTAATTCGTAACCATCTTTGAAAGAAAATTATTATATTTTTTGTCATATTTATCCATAGTACCTGTTTTTCAGCTTCTGTCATAATTCCATCAACATAAACCAATTGGTACTGCTTGGATTTCATTTGTTTCGTAGTTTTTCTGAGCATATTAAAGCCAGTGTTTTGTTTTCTTTCTCCTCCGAACACTTCTTGCATCTTTTTAGGCGGATGAGACGGATCGAAGAGGATTAGATGCTGTGTTTTTATCTTCGTATAACGTTCTTCAAATCCAACAACCAACCGACTATGACCTGTGAATGAAACATGGCTTGTTCTTCACCAGAGGCGTAGGAACTGGGGGGCAGGCCCCCCAAGTTTTGGCAAGTGCCCTTTTTCCGGGAGCAAAGTGCCCTTTTTTGCGTGAAAAATTTTCATTAAAATTGCATTTTTTGCCCCGGCAAAGGGCACTTTTGAAAACTTGAATTTATGTTATTTGCCAACATTTCCGGGAAAAATTTTTTAGATCAAAGACAGCATTCAGTCAATAGCATTGATCCTACCTTGATGTTGAATGTAAACTGGACTTTGTGCTGAATCTTTAGAGAAATATCTTTTCATCCAAGCAAAAAGTTCCGGGTGTGTTCCATCTGCTGCCGTTGCTTGATAAAAGTCCACAATATGAGCTCTATAACAGAAAGACATCTTTTGACACATAATACCCAGTTGTAGTGCATATTTCTGTTTGACCTGTTTGCAACAGTGGAAATTGAAAAATTTTGTGGAAATGTTCTCTTGGAACAAAAGGATCCTGAAGTGTACCTCAAGCCAATAAACTTTAGTGCTACAGCAATCTCAGTCGCTCCAATCCATTTCTTCGTTTTCGTAAGTTTATGATCAAGTTGTGCAGCGCCTTGCTGATCATACCCTAAAACAATAGTATTTTTAACAGAACTTGTTCTCTGATTAGAATTTAGAGAACTTGTCTTGAAAATAATTGTCTTACCGTGACGCCAGGCATCTTCTATTAACTGTTGGATGGTGGGAATTGAAGGAATGTTTTGACAAACTGAAAAGTTGAAACAGATCATAAATATTGAGCAGAACCTTCAAATCATTTTTGGCAATAATTCGAATTTATATTTGTAATATTTCTAGTACATATTTGCAACCATTATAATTCAAATTTGTAACAATATCTATAATGGCTCGTATGTATACATAAGCGTATCTATTTTTATACAATCTTAACCAAAACTACCTTTTGAAATAGCGCCTTTATAATGTTCTAATTTAATTAGAGCAGATAGTAACATCTGTAAATTCCTATAGCCACAACCCCAGCTTTTATCTCCGTAACTGCTTGAGAAATGATCTGTTGGGCAACACAGTCTGACAAAGTGGTTGGGTGTTGGTCCTTTTGTTCTGATCTGTTGTTGTAAATGATTAATAACACCTGAATAAAAATTGAAAGGATTAAATCACTGCAAATTTCTGCAGGATTTTATACCAATAGAGAAAGGTTCTTTCTAACCACATTAACCAATCGTGGAAATTTGGGTACGTTTTTAAGGAGTGATATAGAGTCTTTGTGCCTGTTACCTGTGGTACATGTTTCCCCACTTTCTTCTCCAGACAAGAGTGAATCAAGCAATTTTTCTTTCTTTGAATAATATTCAGGCATTGACAGTTTATTTTTTGAGACGTCCTTATTCAAGGATTGAGTATATTGGTCGGCGTAACCTGATGCTGAATTCATCCCATATTTATGCTAAAAATATTATAACAACTTAACTTAAACTTTGGTTAGTGGGTTATATTTCTTCTTTATAAGTTAGAAACTTAGTTGGATTTGTTAGGTTTTGGTGACACTTGCTTGACCAGTGGTTACAAGGTATTGGGTTAACAATGAGCTGCATTGGATGGTAGACTCAGTAGTAGAGGTTACAAGGTATTGGGTTAACAATGAGTTGCATTGGATGGTAGATCAAATTATATTCTGGTGACATAGTCTTGTGCACAGTTCACCTAGGCAATGTATTTAAGGGCTGGGAGTGCACCCATCAAGTTTAACAACCCAAAGCCCACCAGTTGGAAAACTTTATAATTTACATGAATTTATAGTAATTTCTATTCAAATGGTTACTAGGAAATTTCTAGAGATTATTAGACCAATTTTGTTTAGGGGAATCTACAATGTCCAACACTTTCTCTTTTATGAGTGGACTCATTTAGGTAAATGAAAAAAGGTTTAATAGAATTAGTTTCATTAAGACCTGCAATTTATGAAATTCTTCTTTTTCTTTCTCTTTCTGTCTTTCTATTTCCCATTTTTCCTCTTCTTGCAAAACTCTTGCCAGCATCTCATCACTTGTTTCATTTGCCAAAACGTCACTTTGACTACATGTCTTTTTACATGGAGGTCCTGGAAGCTTCTGTCTCACATCAATAGTGTCAGCTGAACTTTCCTGCTCTGCAGTTGTATCTATCACAATATCAATGTGCTTTGATTCAAGCATGGTAGTTTTTAATTTAAATTGTAACAGGGTATATATGTAGTCTATGCTCCCCATACACTTATAGTATTCAGTGCAGTGTACAATCATGCTTCTATTATTCACAAGCTATAATCAGTAAATACAAAGCACCTTGTCTAGCATTTGACTAAGCAGATGTGAGGGCACATGGCAGTTTAATAGTTTAAAAATTAACCTATATATATGTAGTATTTAAAACACGAAAAGGAGTGTTTTATCATATTTAAAACGCAGCCAAGTGTGGGGCAAAGCCAAGTGTTTTAGATATGATAAAACGCATGTTTGAGTGTTTTGAATAGCTTAAGATATGACAACAAAGGAATACTAATTAGGATATATATATATATATATATATATATATATATATATATATATATATATATATATATATATATATATATATATATATATATATATATATATATATATATATATATATATATATATATATAATTACCATTAATTATATATATAATTACCATTAATTATACCGTATACATCGTAATTATACCATTTCTGTCTTGATGTTTAAAATGTGCTTCTACATGATGCTCTAAGGTCTCTTTCTTTACCAGAGTATCGCATACAGGACAAACATCAAAACTAACGTCATCAATTTCAATAGCAGTTGCCGCATCCATTTGATAGTTTTGGATATATCCAACTTGTCGGTCCCAAAAGTTTCTTCTGTCAACTTAACTTCTGTCAGTTTGACTCTGTTAGTGACCTTGTTTTCATATTGAATTTGTTTATATTGTAACAAACTTAAATTTCTGGAAATTATTGAAATCTATGCAAAATGCCCCGTCTATTTCCCCCTCAGTGCCAAAGAAAATTCGGAGGAGGCCTGGGAACGAGATTGGGACATTGAACTATAAATAAACTGGAAGGCTAACTCAGGGGGGGGAATTGAAGCCAGTGCATTTTAGTTTTTCTGAGTTATGAGCAGAAATACTCAACACTGAACGTTGGGCTATATATCAAATTGAAGCTATTGAAAAACACTATTTGGTGTAGAAATTTCAAGACTTTAGCTAAATGGGAAATATTAAAAAACTACAAACATAATTACCGATAATTTGCCGTTTTGCAGTTGTTTTTGTATTTTTTAAATATTTTTCTTTTCGCCGAAGTCTTGAAATTTCAACACCGAATAGCAATTTTCAATAGCTTCAATTTGATATATAGCCCGACGTTTGGGGTCAAGTATTTCTGCTCATAACTCAGAAAAACTATTTTGGCTTCGTCAAATCATAGGCCTTCATGATAGCAGTTAGCCTTCCAGTTTATTTATAGTTCAATGGATTGGGAACGCGGAAGAACCGAGAAGCCCTGGGTACGAAAATTGTAAACCAATCAAATATCGTAACGTGTTTAGTATTAACCAATCAAATTGCGCATGAGAATGATGGGAAGTTTCCTTCGCGACCCTTGCGTGTTTGTTAGATTTCGGCCATCTTTGGAAAGAAAAATAGAAATTAATTTTGTGTTTTCAATAAAGTATTTTGGTGAAATGTCGAGAAGTAAAACCAGACTTTATTTCGGAAAGTTGAGGGAAGATACCAGAGAAAGAGATTTGGAGAAATTTGTTCGGGGATATGGTCAAGTTCGCGATATAAGCATCAAAAAAGGTTACGGCTTTGTGGTGAGTTGAGCGAACTGTAAATTTGAAAAAACTGTATTTCCGATTGGTTTTAAATAGTTTTATCTGAGTGCAATCGTTTAACCATGTTCCTAAGAACGTTACGTCTTTAGTAGAATGTTGTAGACGGTCAATTCTGAATACATAACGACTTTTTGGTGGGGCATTTTGACCAGTTGTGTTTATGTGTAGAATGGCGCTGAAAATATTCAAATCCAGCAGGCAGTTAAATTTTACTGTGTCTTGAATGTCCAGTGGCAGTGTAGGTAGTGGAGAATGCAAACTGAGAACTGGTGCAAATGATGTGACTATCTGAAAAATATGAAATTAACTTTGATGTTTCGACTAGGCCTTTGTCTGGCTGGCTACTAATTTCCAGACAAAGGACCTTTGCTTGAAATGTCCAAGTAGTTTTTATCACTGAATTTCAGAACTGAATTAAATTTTAATTCAGGAATTTTATGATGAACGTGATGCTGAGGATGTAGTCTGGGATTTAAATGGTCGTGATTTGCTTGGCGAAAGGTGGGTGAAATGTATTATTAAACTTGGGGAATCAGATCTGGGGGGAGGAGGGTGCTTGTTGAGCTTTGGTCATGGTTCAGGGTGTGACCATTGGCCAAGGGAGCTGTGGTAGAAAGGCACTATTCTATAGTCTTGCTCAACAGCTTCACAATCATGTTGCTATCATATTTTGTCTCTATTTTATTTTTGTAATTACATTTCCAAAACAACAATGGCTTTGATAAGGAAATTGGCTCCCCCTTGTACTCCTCCCCCAATAAATCCATCCCCCAATAAATCCATCCCTGACCTGTGACACATGATTTTTACCCTATATTATTGATTTATATATTGTGGTCTTACCACAGGGAGCCCATCCCATATCTTATTGAAAGCAAATATTGAATGTACATATAGTATTTATATAGCTCAGTGCTGAATCTAAGGGCGCGCGGCCTGCCTGTTGCGGGCTGGTTGCGGGCTGACAAGATTAGCTCTCGCGCTCTTGTCAGCCCGCAACCAGCCCGCAACAGGCAGGCTGCGCGCCCTTAGATTCAGCACTGAGCTATATAAATACTATATGTACATTCAATATTTGCTTTCAATAAGATATGGGATGGGCTCCCTGTGGTCTTACTAGTTTAATTAGCTTTACCATATTTTACTGTATTTTAGAGTGATAATAGAACATGCCAGAGAACCATCATCAAGACGAGATTTTTCATATGGCTTTAGACGTGAAAGAAGCCCTGATCGATATCGAAGTGGAAGGTTTGTTATTTAGGCGGTGATGGCTAAATGTAGGACACCAGGGTCTGAATGAATGGTGTACAATGTGCACAATTTTCACATTGCAATATAGCTGAAATTGTTTTGAAGTGTTGTCAAAATTTACGATAAAACGGCCACCATTTTGTCAGTGTTTCCACTTTTGAAAATTGCAATTTCCTTTTTATTTTCAACCCTGATCTTTTCCTTTTATTTTCAGGGGCCGAGATTATCGAAGCCGAAATATTCCAGTCAGAACTGACCACAGATTGCTGGTGGAAAATCTTTCCAGTCGTGTCAATTGGCAGGTATTTGATTCTTTTATTTTTGTCCGTAGAAACACTTCATTGTTGTTCATATAAATACTTCATCTTTTGATGGTTATTATTTATTATTTATTGATAACAAAACATAGCTAATATGAAACTCCATCTATTGTATACTTTTTATAACCATTCTCTTTGGTCTTCATCCCTTACTACAGTGACCCCACGTACTATCTGTGAACACTTGCCTCATCTCATTGGTCCAATCATGTCCGACACTCCAAACATACATTGTATGTGTCTGGCCTTTAGTACAGCCACATGCCAGAGTAACAGACCTGGCGTTTCCTCAGTTGGGAGTCGCATTCTTTCCACCACCACTGTGTGTCGGCCACGTCACCATGTGCCGAGGGTCATGCCAGATTACCAGATTCTGCCTGACAGACCATCCAGCCATTTGACATTGTGCCAGCCATTTGACATTGTGCCAGCCAGAGCCTAGCCATTTCAGACTGTAGTTTAACACGGCCAGTATGCAAAGTTTATATGTCGCCTTTCAATAGCTGAGTAACAGGTGTAACCTATGTTGCAAGTAAGTATGTTGTGTATTGTTGCGTGAAAGCTAACATGGGATGACAAAAGCAGAATGAGGTTTTCTGATCAGATCCAATGTCAGATATGATTGGTGTCTCCCTATTTACTTAAAAACCATTGTCTCTTTGGTAACATTTTCTCCCTGCTCAAAAGTGTCTTGCTTATTTTATTAATTTACTCTGTCCAAAGCCAGATGATTTTACTTGTCAAGTGGAAAGCGTTGACACTCGATCGGTTAAGTTTACAAATGTTACGGAATAAGATTTTGTGAACACCTAACACCAAAATTTTCAGCAATTTGTGTACAAATTATCTTTGAGTTTGGTGTCTTTCATTTTGTTCATTAAAGTTAATGAGAGCAATGTTGCATTAAAAGTTCCAACAAAACATTTTTTCCTCAGGAGTTGAAAGAGATATTCAATGATGTTTCAGAGGTTACGTTCACGGATGCACACAAGAGAGAACGTAATACAGGGTACTGCAAAATATGTTTTCTTTGGCAATTTCTCTAGTTAATGATGTGAAGGGTTGGAAATAATTTTTTGTGTATTGGACCTGTGTAGGATTGTAGAATTTGCGACGAAGGATGACATGAAAACTGCTCTCAAGAAGTTACAGGGTCATGACATAAATGGAAAGAAGATAAAGTTATCTATTGTAAGTCATAGATTGTTTTATTATTTCAATGAGAGTACAATTGAGCAAAGTTTATTAAGTACTTTATGTTTTCTTGTTATAAAGGAGAAAGTTGGAGGTTCGCGATCTCGTTCTAGATCAAAGGATCGTCGGTGAGTTGGATATGTCATTATATATATAAGTCTGCTAAGGTGGTGGTCCCTTTTGGTGGCCTACAAAAGCCTCCCTCCGAGAGAATACTTGGAGTTTTGAAAGTCGTTCAGACTTTGCAAACTTTCATAGAAACATTCACAATGTAATCATAAAGAAAAGACCAATGTAGCCTTTCATTTTCATAAATACGTTTTGCCCTTGTAGATCAAGATCTAAATCACCTAAACGTCGCCGTCGCTCGAGATCCAAGTCGCCAAAGCGATCACGTTCAAAATCTGGTTCCAAGGAAGCCGAAGAAAAAGAAGCTTCGAAATCAAGATCAAGGTCGAAATCAGAAGAACCTAAATCTCGTTCCCAATCCCCTGAAGCGGAAGGTGAAGAATCAAACCGAGAAAGCGAACACGAGTCTGGTAACGAGAGTCCGCAGAGGAATGGTGACGAAGAAAATGGTAATGAGGAAGAAGATGCTGAGTAGACCAAAAATTGAATCTGGCTGATAGTCAAGACCAAGATCAGCTGATCAAGAAAACAAAGAGTTTTAATCCATGTCTATTTATACCAATTTTACTGGCTTGTTTGGCCACTACCGCAGAGTAGTCAAAGTCACGCAGCGTGATTTTTTTCAAGAATTGTATTGCACACCTGAAAGAAATGGTTGCAATACTTTTGTATCAACAATGGTTGCAATACTTTTGTATCAACAATTTTTCTAATCGTGGTTAACGATGGCGATTTTTCTCCTTAACGATGTGTATATATATATAAGCCAGTACACACGCACACAAAAAATAAGATGAGGATGTGTTTTGTATCGGCCAGGACGACAAATCGTAGTAGAACTAGAGAGAAAGTCGAATGACAGGACAAAATAGAAGCTCGAGTTAACATGATCTAGAACGAGTATTACAAAATCACAAGCTTGTTTGTCGAGTAAACTATGTACAAATTAAACTACAATGATCAACTTTACGCCTACGATACCTCTTAATTATAAGTTGTGGTCACGTTTTAATCTTTCCCCACTTGGGCGTTGCACAAAGGCTCGGGCGGATAACTCTATGCGGGCATAAGCGGACCGGTGTGGCTGATTTTATTTGCAGGGTGAGGTCCGGTTATCTTCAAGTTAAGCCATTTGCGTTAAACTCGTCCACTCCTTAACCACACCCATTACAAACCTATTTTGTCACGGGTCTTCACTTGAAGAAGTAAGTTAAGGTTCTGCTTTCCACGGAGCTTATTCGAAGATTTCCGGACCTATACAAAAAAGAAGAATGTGTCCAATCATAGACATCCAAAAGACATGTCTTTTGGATTGTCTACAGTGGTCCAATATTCAAGAAAAATTAAAATAGCACATTACGTAATGAAGGCCATAACACATTGCGCAAAGATCGTATGTTTTCATATAAGCTCGAGAGAAAAGTGACAGAATAAGTGCAAGTATAATATCCAGTAAATTGCACAAACAATATATCAGTGCATAAGAAAAATTAAAATAGCACATTACGTAATAAAGGCCATAACACATTGCGCAAAGATCATATGTTTTCATATAAGCTCGAGAGGAAAGTGACAGAATAAGTGCAAGTATAATATCCAGTAAATTGCACAAACAATATGTCAGTGCATAATACTTTTTTTCCGTGCTGTAAACTTTCCGAGTGTTTGCCAAGTGCCAACTATATTGTATTGAAAAGCTTGGCGATATTTGGCAGTCTGTGGTCAGAACCCAACATATCCTCCATTAAATTCAGTATTCATTGCTACGGCATTTCAATGCAAACATTCTTTAATAGAGTAAACATTTAACGCTTTTAAGATTGCCGCCATAGATAAATGTTTATCGACCAATTATCGACCACTATACAGAAAGTATGGACGGTCAGCACGTAATCCCCAATACCGGAACTCCACAAATCAATTGGAAACTGAATTCTTCTGACCTTTTACAGACATTTTCTGTTATTATTTTCAAACATAAACAACTATTAAGATGAGAAACAAACTATTATTTGCAAAAATTACTATGTAAAATGCTTCACAGTTTATAAATTTAATAGTAGCAATTATAAAGCATTCCCACACGTTCTAATTGAATTCCAACCGTGTATGTAAATTTCACTTCCTCTCTGATCAGCATGTTTTAAACAACAGGCATGCGCACTATCAAGACAGCTTGGCACACCAAGGGCCAGCAAACGAACATTAAAAATACTTGAGTTGAATTTGATGTTTTCTCTAAGGGTTTTCAATCGAATATTTGGCTATAATGTCTAATACAACTGTGGACGATTGGCTTCGGTCTTTGGGGCTTCTAAATTATGTCCAGGCGTTTATAGACAATGGTTACGATGATCTAGATATCTGTAAACAAATTGGCGATGAAGATCTCGATGCAATTGGTGTCATAAATGCTAAGGATCGAAAGGACATACTCGCGTCCGTGCAGAGTCTTAAAAATCAAGGTGTCAATGCAGTCTACTTTGAACTCGAAGCTGAAGTTGAAACCACGACCCCAAAATATGTTGGTCAAAATGACCGCGAGAAGTATCGAAGAGATGAATTGATAAACAAAATGAAGGCTTTGCTTGCTGATGACAATTGTGTTCTACCTGAAAATAATCCGGTAAGTACTGGAATATATAAAAAATACTGTCTAAATATTAGGTATATGGCCTCGTGTATATAAACCGTTCAACTAAACTTGCTGTCTGATATAAACAGAAGGCATTATCTCCGCTTCTGATACACCGTATCATTTCATAACAATTGAGCAAATACCCTAACTATATATGAATTTAGTAAACAATACTTTAGGCTGACAGCTGTATTTTGCTTTCAAGTATGAAACCACTGTATGCAAATTTGTATAGACACTCCAATCTGTGTCTAGTTGTTGTTTTTGAAAATCTCAACTAATATAACAACAATACGTGCTCCTAAACGGCGCTATTTCAAACTTTGAATAAGGTAATTTGAAACCATTCGACCATTTAATGGCTTGGTCTTAACTCGCGTCCCTTAGTACATAAATATATTTCAAAGTCTGGACTATTTTGGTAATTTTTAGAAAGCATTTCCTTCTATTTCGTGGTCATAAAACACGTTTTTGGTTACGTTTAATTGGCATATTTTTTCATCGAGTGTCCGGAATTTCCGTCTTAAAATGTCATCCTATCTTGTCATTCAAATAACTTTCTGTTGTAAAGTAAAAAACAAGTTTTGTCCAATGTGGTCCCTAACTTTAATTTTACAAGTTCAAATTTTGTTACATTCCAATAGATAATTATCCAAATTTTAAAAATATATGGTGCGAATTGATCATGTGACTGGGTATATAAATAGATATAATAAACACCTTTTAATGGCTTCCTAATGTATGGGGGTTGTGAATATACAGTATGTGGGTTGTTTCTTTCAAACAAACTATTTCTTAATTTTAAAGTATTTCCTTGACAACTTGCACACAAGGCAAATGAAAAAATATTTTGGGAAGCTAAATTCATTACCTTTTTCATTTATTTTCCAAGCCATTTTTGTGCCTTTGCCTGCATCTAGCTTCCTTCAAGAATTTTGCCTGCCTGTTTCAGGCTGTGGAATAGGCCACATCAAGAGCTTCATGCCTGTCAAAAATGCATGCAAAAGTGCCAATATGCTTCATCCTGTTTCTACTAAATTTCCCATGAACATAAGAACATATCATTCTTACAAATTGTATGTTTTTTGTTTTTTTTGTATGGCATCACAAACTTGGCCCTAAAAAATTCACAGTTAGCTATTGGTAATTTTAATCACTTGTTCGGTAGACGACCTTGAGAGAGTCTCAAAACTGAAGTCTGTTTCTAAATACATACATTTTTCGCGAAGATGTAGTGATACAAATGTCGAAAAATTGGCCATTTTGTTACTAAAAATAGAAGAAAATGGCAGATTTTTTGAAATTTGAGTCTTTATATCTTCGCAAGGAATGGTTATATTTTGAAACTGACTTCAGTTTTAAGTATATGCCAGACAATTTTACTTGTCAAGGGGAGAGTCTTGCACTTTGATGTGTTGACACCCAAATACTTATTTCATTCTTGACAAATCATATAATAAAACCATAAAGTCAAGTGCATTGTATCGTAATTGTTGAAAAAGTAAGCCGTGCAACAACCTTTATGTTGTCTGATTTTTTTCAGAATATTGAACATGATCCACTAGATGACTTAGCACAGTATTATGCTGACCAACTTTACACATATTTCCAAGATGTGAAGGAAGTGCTAGAATATCTCAGAGATGGTGAAACAAATGAAGGATTAGTAGAAGAACAGGCGGTAAGGAAAAATATCAAACATTATTAACAACTTTCATTTAAATTTATCAAGTAAATTCTGTTCTTTTCGCAGCATTCATCTCCAAAATTGCCAAAGAAAAAAACTGCAAAATTACTGAAAGAGTCAAAAGGACTGTCAAAAAGTCTTAATTCCCTGGATACAAATGGTTCGTGGAAAACAATATTTTTGTTGTAAATAGACTTTAACTAAATCTATCTTTTGACTTACTTAATTTTTGTAAGTGTGTGAATAGAATTTCTCTTCTCTTCAGCAGTGAAAAACAAAGGGCAGAAATCACCAAAGCATGGCATAAGTCGATTGTTTTCAGGCAAAAAGAAGAACTATATTGCACAACCTCCTCCAAAGATCAGCGGCCCAGTGGAGACAGCCATCATAACATCACATGTTCAGATGAGTGAAGATGATAGAAAGAGTTTGATGCTTCAAGTCAAACATGGCGACATTACTCAGGATGAAGCTCTTAATAATTTCTTGAGGTAAAAAATATTTTTGCCCAGCCAGAAAGTGAATGCAGCATTGTATACTCGAACATACCCAATTGACCACTTGCATAATAGACCAAATTTTGATCTCAACAAAAATTTTATGACAGCTAGAAAGAGCATCACAAAATTAGTAATATTCCAAAGTTTCGTTGCGAAATGTTGTAAAATGCGGAAAATATAGCCTTGCGAAGTTTGCAATTTTCAGTCATTTTAGATTACAAATGGGAAATTGACAGCCCCAAACCCTTTGAGGCTGTCAATTTCCCGTTTGTAATCTAAAATGACTGAAAATTGCAAACTTCGCAAGGCTATATTATCCGCATTTTACAACATTTCGCAACGAAACTTTGGAATATTACTAATTTTGTGATGCTCTTTCAAGCTGTGATGAAATTTTTGTCTAGACTTGTTTAGATCAAAATTTAGTCTATTACGCAAATGGTCAATTGCACGAGCCGCCGAGGCGAGTGCAATTTGGCACATTTTTCAAATATCACGAGTAGTGTTAATCATTAATTGCACGACTTGCACATGTGATTATATATTTATTATATCCATGACAAAATCGCTTTGTTCAAAATTCAACTGCATTTTGTCAAGAGTTTTTAATTCTTTTGTAAGCAATTGGTATAAACAAACTTGGGAATTGGTCATAAACTCATAAAGGCACATAACTTAAACTAGAACACTAGATTTAAACTTAAACAACATATTTTAGAGTAAGAAAATCTTTATAAATTGTATTACAGACTTACATAGTCACGTTTCGCTGCATCTTGCCGAGTTTATTTATTAAAACTATTTCCAGATATTTTCCACAGGCTCTTTTTGTCATACTATGTTTTTTGAACTCATTCTCGTGCCAAAATTTAGTTAAATTCGTCCCCGTTTGCTATTATTTCAACCACATTTTCGCCGCCATATTGGATTTTTGTTGTTTTGATTTCCCGCTCCCCCCTGCCATCATGAAAATCATTAATTGCACTCAATGAAATAATTGCACTCCTCTTAACCAATCAGATTGCAGTAATTTTGTCATGTATATAATACAAAATAATTATGTAACTTTTTTTCTAAAACTTTGTTATCTTTCCTGTATGTCAAGATACTGGACTTTGTTTGGCATGCACATGTGACTTAAATGATGTCACACTGCATAATGAGATGTTACAAAAAAAACGTTTCCTTGCCTAACATGTGATAATTCCACTGCCATTGAAAGTTGTATATACAGGGTGTATCAAAAAAAGCGCAATCCTCGACTGAAATGTAAATTGCTAAACAAATAATAGACGAAAACGTTAAAGTTTACATTCATTTTAAAGCGTAGCCATTCAACTTTCTGACAGTGGGTTGTTTCTTAAATTTGACTCATTGGTTCGCGGGTAATAATACTTTACGTTATTGCGATTGGAGATTAAAAAAATTGAGATGGTATAACAA